>JARKHS020016680.1:0-38679 GCA_030143305.2 Amblyomma americanum
CACAAATTAACCGCGTTGTAGCACTGAATTCCCGTCCCCGCGCAGACCGATCATGGCAGCATGCTCTGCGCTTGTCGCAGTGAGCCCTGCTTTTGAAGCAGTCGTCGAAAAAGACTACGGCGTCCCCTCTTCAAACTTCAGGCCAGTTATTCGAAAACCGTTCGAAAATTTGTGAAATACTCGATTCGTTTCAAATAATTTCGACCATGCACTATTGGGTTCCTTCAGCGAAACAGATAAAAAATTCGAATGGCAATTCGAAAATTTGTAATATTCGCACACCTGTATTGTCGAATTATACGTCCCCGAGTACTCTATGAGTCGCCTCTGTGCTACATAGCGGGCTAGATGCTAAGAGCGATACACTGTACTGTATCGCAAAGCACCGGATTTGGTGTCTTATCAAAGGTCACGGGTGCCTCGCCAGTGTGCCTGTACACTCGAGAAAAAGTAGTTGATTGGTTGGTTTTCATTGCACATCACGGAAGCGCTAAAATTTGAACGCGAAAAAATAGGCAACCGCGTCGCTGTCGTCCCTTCGTGTCCGAATTTTAGCGCTCTAGTGATGTCGGAGTTCGCTCTTTTGATTTCGCGATGTCATAGGTTCAGCAAAAAACTTTGGTTGCTCTTCCCAAGCGACCTCTTTGCGACCCATCATTAATTTAACTGCCACCTGGCACAGTTGGCAGGTTGTGATGACGCCACACGGTCACGTGACATAGGTGAGCCACCTACCACCTAGGTTGCTTCTCTGAGGATCTTTCGTTCGAGCCATAGCCGTCGACGACGAGTTTTCCATCGGACGAGACCCTTATTGCTATCACGCTAAAATCCGTCACGCGTGGTATGTACTAAAACCGTGGCATCATAACGCCAGCGCATTTTGACCACTGAGTAATGTCACCCTGAGAACCGCTTCTCACTTGCGTTCCGGTGGCCGAACGTCATAGACATGAAGATATAAACTGCGCATCGGTCATAGCTTATTTCATGCCATACGAAGCAAAAAAAAAAGTTGCCTAAAATCTGCCTGCACACCACTGCCATTTATTATACTTTGACGGAGACAGCTGGTTGTTTGCCCAAAATATGATGAAGTCCGCATAGATGTGTGCCGTGTGGGAGCCAAGTGCCTCCCGTAACCATTACTGGCACAGTATGCCGTCAATAGCAAAACTGGCACCGTGATGTTGCTAATCATTTTCCCTTAATCTGGCAAATACATCTCATCTCCCCATCCATGGTGAATTACGAATAATTAACCTCATTCAGCGCAGTTGTTGATGCTTCAGCTGCCTTTTAGCACGTTTAGTTGGCCCTAGCTCCCTTCCGTTGTTTTGCACACTTCGATACTTCGAGTTTCTTCAGTAATCATGGTTATAGGCAAGCGCTTAGACAGTTGCCAAGCAATTTCTTGCAGATATTAGCCACAACTACGTTCATTTGATTTATTACTGCACGTTATTCAACTTGCAACGCGGAATTGGCTGTAGAAGCCGGGATGCAAAGACGTCATCAATAAACCGAACGCGTGGCAAACGCAGCGGAAGCGTTCATCGACGAGTCGAACGCAATCAAGAAGACTGCAGCCTTCGACTCGAGGCTCAGAGGCATCTATTATCCTTTTTTTGGCAGCGGCTTATGCAAATCCGCCTGTGCACAGCAGATTGAAACATGCCAAGATGAAGAGGAAACGATCGGCCCACTCACGTTCTTTCTCATTGCACAAGTTACACCACGCAGGCCCAAGTGAAGTAACTGCGAATGCCTTACAGTGTTCAGAAGCGGGAATGCCAGGAGTCAACCTTCACGTAACGTAATCCTTCCCAAATCGCATGCTTAAAGGGATACACCTGCGGCTTTGAAACCATCGCTGTTGCGCTTTACCTGTCATTTTGACATTTACGAAGACAAATTACCCGGCGAAAAACCTTCGATTCGCGGAACTGAGGAGTTTTGTCTTCTTTCTCTTGGGGGCGTTCTTACGATAACTTTTCCATAATTACACCTTGCTTACGCACACGCACACGTACACGCACACACACACAGCCAAAATGCACACGCACACACATGTAAACACACCCAGCCACAGCGAGTCTCAAGGCAGGCGCGTTTCCACGCGTCAAGAGGTCGAAAGATGCTCAGAGAAAGAGAAGCCGGCACGGCAGTGCTGACCTTTGGCAGAATCGGCTCCCCCAGTACGCGGCCCTCTCGGCTGTCCGGAGAACACAAAAGGCAACACGATGACGACGGGTGCCCAAAGATGAGCCAACCAGGAAAGTATTATTTTCATGCACTGACGACTGCGGTGCCGCTGCGCCTTTTCGTTGAGCTCCGGGTGTACGAGGACGTACGGAACCGAAAACGAGCGAAAAATAGAAAACAGGAGAGGCCTGTGGCCCTAGGGACGGAGGGCTCCGGTCCTCTGTGGTGGCGGCGGCGGAAGACGCGCGCGTCCTTGCAAACGCACGCCGCGGCGGCTGCGAGCGGTCCGCCGCCGCCGCACCGACCTTGCGGTAATTAAGGCCGGCGCTTTTGCGGCAGAGGTTCTCGCGCGGCTTCCTGCTGCATGCGCAGCTTCCACGCGACGAGGCTCGCGGTTAATCTGCCAACAGCGCGTGCGATGCCTGCGTGCATGCACCAGGCTCCGTATTTAGAAGCGTCCGCAGCCATGAGGTCGTCACAATCACCGGCACGCACGCACACCTGCGTGCGTGCGCGCGTGCGTGCGTTCGTACGTTTGCCGTTATTCCCAAAGCCTTCTTCTTCTCGCGTGCAATATGGCTTCGCGAACAAGCGTCTGTAAGTGACCGCTACTTAGACGCGCGCGCTGAGTCACTCCACTCAACGCGATCCTTGTTTGTTGAAACGTCACCCGACGTGGGGAGCGCATCTCGCTTTTTGGAGGATTACCCCGAATGGTTGTGTGCTCTTCGGCAATGTGTGTCAGGGCCGTCAAAGCTACTCTGTTCTCGCTATTTTTCTCTGTAGAAAAAGACTTCTTTTCTCTAATTTTGGTCCGACTTGCATTAGGAGCGTATGCATACGTTTGTGATATATGCAGAGTGCTTGCCTCCCTATGCCACATACAACTTGATTGCAAGTGCTTAAAAGCAAAATCACTTCTTTCTTTTGTTATTTTCACTTTAAAAGCCCCTTCTGTTTTTAAACACGCACGAAACCCTAGCGTGGGCTGGAGTGTCTTGTGTGGCCTGTGGCAGTATTTGGCGAAGCGGTGGGCATTCCTTCCTGTCCCAGATTCCTCAAGCGAAAGCCCCTCGCCTTGCATGCAAACCCAATTTTCTCATATCCATTACAATTAAATCCCTCTGCAGTGACAGTACGTTTCCCTGTCATCATGATCAGACGAATCACGGTTCCTTTCAGAACGAAGGCTTCTCCCAGTGCCCCCCCAACAACTCCCATTTTGGTACAGAATAAATCCGCTCCTCAATCGGCAGGAAGAAAGTGGTGCCCCTGAACAACGGCTCTCATAAGTACCATTCAGCGAATGCAGGCACTTGCGTACCTAAGTATAGAGAAGAGACTCTCCTGACTGTGGCAGCTTCTGCGAAGAAATCACAGCTCTGCCGCTCAGTGAAAAGTTTCTATGCCCATCGGGAGTCCCATCCAACTTTTCGTACCTGTTTCAAAACAGCAACCTACCGAGGGAAAATCCTTCACAGAAAACTACAGATGATTCTGTTCAAGGAAAATGAACACGCCAAGTCCCCTTAAAGCTTCGCTATTCGCCGCGAAACATCACTTTTCAATACTGCACATTGCGGTGCTATTACATTGTAAATTCTAGCCGTGAGCGTCAGTGGACCTACAGTGGTTTCCTAGTGTAACGAATTATGTAACATGACGCCAGTCATCTCAGTTCCCGCACTCTGAACACGAGTGGAGCAAAAAGGGCGTAAGCTGTACTC
Organism: Amblyomma americanum; assembly: GCA_030143305.2. Lineage (NCBI taxonomy): Eukaryota > Metazoa > Arthropoda > Arachnida > Ixodida > Ixodidae > Amblyomma > Amblyomma americanum. The sequence goes on from JARKHS020016680.1 coordinate 3,933, forward strand.
CACGTCAGAAGACAGCTTACTCCATTTCTATTCCCATGTAGGCTTATTCATATTTAGAGGCGAAAAGTCAAACCTTCAACTGAACATAGCGTACGTCATGAAGTTGCTTCGGAATAAAGATTTTAGACAGTCTGCAGCTATTGCCTGGATTCTTTCATAACTTATTAAGCTGCCCAAGCTCTAACACGGAAGCAATCTGCCAATACTGGCCAGTTAGACGACTGGAATTCGCAAAATCTACGCAGGAATAAGCCGCGAGACTAAAGGTCACGCATACAAATGTGCTTACAAGCAATGATTACGGTTTATGGTTTATGGGGGTTTAACGTCCCAATGCGACTCAGGCTATGAGGGATGCCGTAGTGAAGGGCTCCGGGAATTTCGACCACCTGGGGTTCTTTAACGTGCACTGACATCGCACAGCACACGGGCCTCTGGAATTTCGCCTTCATAGAAATTCTGCCGCCGCGGCCGGGATCGAACCCGCGTCTTTCGGGCCAGCAGCCGAGCGCCGTAACTACTGAGCCACCGCGGCGGGTGTTTACAAGCAATGACTCCGTGCAGTAGTATTTAGGAGATAGCACAACTGGGGCTCTCAACTGAAAGTTTCGTGGTTAGGCTGCCTGCTCGGCAGCAGTTTCACCTTTCTTTTTTTTTTATTTGAACTTCCGTAACAGAAGGATTATATCCACTCCTGCGGAGAAGCGCACTGCACTCTGGCGTGCGGCGATTCTGGAAAATGAAGTGGAATAGGATAAAAGCGCATACTCGATCAAAAGACGTTCGTAGCACTCCTTTACTTCTTAAATTTCAGGGAGTTTTGCAATTGGTATTACCAAAGAGCTCTGAGAATGCAGGGCAAGGAATAAGAAAAATAAATAAATTTACGCGAACTAGTATGCAACATACTGAGTTATTCCGATGGAATTACGTAAATAAATAATGACATCCTGTAGAGCCAACCAGTTCAGTTTCGGGGAAAAAAACTGATACGTAAAATATGATTCCACAAACAGGGCCGTGATAAGGATTCGTCCACAATCGTTAGACACTACTATCAATGCATCAGACTTGTACAGCCTTATGTTCCTGCCGTAGTGGCTGGAAGAAAAGGACGCTGAGCAGGATCGACAGTGGTCAAGAACTTGGCACACAGACGCACAAATTCCTGAAATAGCCTCGCTTCGTACGCCGCCAAGTCGTGGTTGGCGATTATACAACATCATTTGGGCCGATGCTTTCTTTCTTTTGCCAATGCCCGGGGTTACACACCAACGGCGTGTGCCATGCTGTACGCATACAAGTAAAGGTAAGGTGGATTGAGCGGCCTGTTCAAACTTTTTTCTGTGCATTACCATCCGAGGGAAATGGAATGGCGGTCAGCCTCAAGCTGCAATTACGGTGTAAGCCTCTTCCGGTTTGACGTGAGCGCGGGTAACTGCATACGTTCTATTGTGACGTTCAACAAACACGCGTGTATTCAAAAATTGATGACACACGAGTCTGAGAAAGGCGTGGTGAAACGATTACGGCCGCCTGCGAGTAATCCTGGCAAACGAAGAGGGCCGCTGGCTGTGACTGCCAACCTATAATAAAGGGGGCCATCACGCTGAGTCAACTCTGCCATGCCATATGCCTGACAAATAGCCTCTTCGGTTTGCATTCATTCCTACACCTTACTGCTTGTTCGCTGCGCGCGTTTCAAGGACGACATCGTTGTTCAATGCATAGTTCCAGTGCACTAAAACTCCAGCTCAATAATCATGTTATAACTTGTTGAGCACCCCTCACATTAAAAGAAGAGGTGAAAGAAACTGGCGGGTTCTTGTATACTGAAACCCAAAGCAGAAATATTTGTTTTGGAATTGTATCCATATTTGTGCCCTCGGTAAATGTCATATCATGCATTCCCTTGTACATATTTGCTCTTTTTATGGGGTGGTGATGGTAAAACTTTATTGGATGCACTTGGGCGGGTTTTACGGGAGAGTGGAAGGTTTCATCGCTCCCTTACCTGGGTTGTAGTCCTCATTCCGGGACACCATTGGCGGTAGCCACTCCCCGCGCTCTTTGAACCAAAGCCCTCTGGGACTCCAGGTCCAAGCAGTTGGACAAGGTAGCCTCCCAGCCCTCTCTCGTTGGCTGACTTACTTTTTTTATTTCCGGATTTTTTCGGCAGGTCTGTACTAAATGACATCCGTGTGCCCACATCTCACTAAGTTTACAGTACGCAGAAAAAGTTGGGTCTATGTGTTTTAGAATCGCAGGGCTTAGAAATGACCCCGTTCGCAGCCTCCTGAGGTGTCGATCCTCAGACAGTCGCAGATTTTTAACCTAGCTTCCAGAGGCTTTCCAGGGAGTCTTATAGCAGCGGCATTTCCCACTCGTATTCGATTAGTGCGTAAATAAAAGAACATGAAATAAATGTAATTCTAAAGAAAGTATGAACAAAAAGAATCTCTCCTCTTTTTGTACGTCTTATATTTTCTTCATTGCTGATTACACAGCGGATCTTAAGCTGTCTAATGCGGATCCAGGCTGTAGCTCAGATTGTAGTTGCGGCCCGCGGACCGCGCAACGGACGACTACAAACGACGCGATACGACCGAGACCCGACTTTCGGTACGTTGCGTAGAACCGCAAATACGAAGAATCAGGAGCGCCTGGCAGTTATGGCTCGTGTTCAGCTGATACTAGTTTCGCTCTCTAGCTCATATATTTTTTTTCTGCAGTCTGCAGGCATCTGCGTGAAGCCGGGCGACTCCAGCTGGGTGACTTCTTCCTAACTTGGTGCTACCCATCAATACATTGCTTGCCATTGTTCTGCACCGACAGCGCACAGCACGAACGAGACTGAAATTACGTATAAGCCGTGATTTGGTCAGAAAACAATGGACCATTACAAATAAATGATGAGGCAAGGTCGCCGTACTGTTCCGTTCGGTCGCATAGCCCCTCCGCCTCTGTCAGTGTGCGTGTGTGTGTGGCGTGCGTGCGTGCGTGTGTGTGTGTGTGTGTGTGTGTGTGTGTGGTGTGTGTGTGGTGGTGGTGTGTGTGTGTGTGTGTGTGTGTGTGTGTGTGTGTGTGTGTGTGTGTGTGTGTGTGTGTGTGTGTGTGTGTGTGTGTGTGTGTGTGTGTGTGTGTGTGTGTGTGTGTCGTGCTGCTGCGCGCGTCGTGTGTGTGTGTGTGTGTGTGTGTGTGTGTGTCGCTGTGTGTCGTGTGCGTGTGTGTGTGTGTGTGTGTGTGTGTGTGTGTGTGTGTGTGTGTGTGTGTGTGTGTGTGTGTGTGTGTGTGTGTGTGTGTGTGTGTGTGTGTGTGGTGTGGTGGTGTGGTGGTGGTGCGTGCGTGCGTGCGTGCGTGCGTGCGTTCGTTCGTTCGTTCGTTCGTTCGTTCGCCGAGCGTGTGACGATCCCAATGTGGGAGGGAGTCAAGTTCAACGGGTCAGTCAACCGAACGACGCACCCACGCGGCGTTCGAACAGCAGTGATCGTGCGACACACACACACAGTGGGTTCTTCTGTTCTTCCTTGTTTGCTTTGTTAACTCAGCAACGCTGGCCGTGGCATCGATTCGTGACCATAGCCAACACAGCGACGACCACTGTGCGTTCCTCGAGTACAAAAATACGACCACGCGAGCACCGTCGCATTGTTCTCCGCCAACACGACCGAAGAGGCGAGAAATACGGGGCGGACAAGTACACGGCGGGCGTCGAAGGCGCCGTACTGCGGCTCCTGAACGAACAGCAGTCGCACAGCTGAATAGTCTAGCGCTGTGCTACGCTGTTTCCCGCACCGGCGACAGACCATTACTACGGCGAGGGAGCATTCCGTCACAGAACAAGCTCTGTGAAGGTCTAAAACATCTCCCTTCGTCGGCGCGTTCTTCGCTCCGCGACTTGTACAAGTCACGTTTTCTCGCTCTACGGCTGCTCCCCACCACGCTATTACAACCACGCCGCTCTGGTGGATTGTTCTTTTTTTTTCTCTCTCTCTCTTAACGCTGAAGGCTAACTTGAGAGTCACGGCAGCGTTGTGTAGTGTTTGTCTTCATAATTTTTCCCACTAGAACTCGTGTTGAGCGTTGCAGAGAAGCCTTCTTTGTCCTTCATGTGTGCATACGCATAATCGTATTCCGAGAAGCTGTGAGGCTGCCGCTAATACAATATAAAATTCTCACTTCAGCCCGTCGCCGCATTGTGATGAGAGGAGGCAGAGCACATTCTCCAGTCGAAACAAGAGATATTTTTTCGTCAACATTTCAACCACAACAACAAGGTAAACTGTGTGCTTTAACCTCTCGAAGCCAAACATTTGCAACTGGGGACGCCGTAGTGGAAGGCTCCGGATTAATTAGAACACCTGGGGTTCCTTAACATGCGGTAACATCGCATTGTTTACAAGAACGCATCGAAATACAAAAACGCACGCGCGCTGTGCGATGTCAACGCACATTAAAGAGCCCCAAGAGGTCTAAATTAATCCGGAGCCCTCCACTACGGCGTTTCTAATTGCACATGCGTCGCTTCGGGACTTTGAACCTCGCAATTTATATTTTTATTTTTGTTTGATATTTATGAACTGACTCCTATTTCACTGCTTTCGAGACGGGGCATGAAATGCGTTGACGTAAGCGGTAAACACTTCAAATGTAAATGTGCCGTCTTTATTTGAACAGTAGCCCGGGTGTCACTCTTTGCAAAGAGCTCACGACGATTTACATTATAAAACACGAATATTTCCTTTTTCCCTATCCGCGAAATTTAGGTCACGCATTTATAAAAGCACTAGCGAGCTGCGCGACCCTGATTTATTTTTTTTCTTTACCACTCTGCTTCGCGACGCCAAAAATAAATAAATAAATGGAGGGGAGGGGCTGCCAGTCGCTTCGTGTGAAGGCAGCTTTCCCAATGGTAGCATTTTCAAAATGCCTAGCACTGCTGCCCATTAGTCAGATCAGGCCCACGTAGCTCATCAAGCACGCATTTTCTTTGGCCACGAACACTACGCCGAAGGCAAAGAGCTAGCGAGCTCAAAAGGAAGCTGGAACGCTTTTTTTTTAGAGCTGGACAAGATAAAAGGATTCCAATGCAAATGGCTTGTAGGTTAAGCATACCACATAGTTTTGGGTCGCCACTGAAAGCGACGGCGTAATCGCCGATCAGAGCCGCGGCAGGCTTCCCTTCACCGCACCGAAGCAGTGAGGAGAAACTAGACGATGACGCCGTTGTTTGTGACGTTTCAACGATTTAGATTTCTCTGCCTTCGCCCAGAATCTGCCTTCGCCCACTTCCTACCGTGCGTCGTCCGGAGCCGTCAAACAACGCTTGGCGGCTTTTACTTTCCATCGCATTGGCTTGCTTCCTCCGAGCAAACATTTCTGCATTGGAAATGTGCCGCCGCCGCATAACGTCATCATCAGGCTCCCTACCCGCCGTATATGCGCTGCGCAGAAATCTGAACGCCGCCACATTTTTATCTAACGATTCCTCCCTCGTTTTAAACGCAAGCACAAAAAGACTTTGCATGATTTACCAAGCTCGTCCAATTCTATGACCTCTTCAGTTGCCCTTCAATCAAGTGCGAAGGTATATCCACATTTGTACTGTCCGCGCAATAGCCGATGTTCCCGTGTACAAAGTTGAACTGCGCTACAGTGTGCCCCCCCCCCCCCCCCCTCCCGAGAAACATTTCACGGCAGACAAGAGAGCGTTTGGGAACGACGGAGGGCACCCGAGATGGCAGTGATGATACGAAAGCTGTTGGACTAAGCCCCTCAGGTCCTTGGTTTCCCTCGAGCTCTGGTTGCGTTCAGTGCCAAAGTAGAGTTTGTGTCCTGCTTTTCTGAACACCGAAGGTTGCACTAACTTGAGCTATCACTCGCCACCAGCGACAACAATGAAAATATAAAGTGCGAAAAATGTTGGCTATAGGTACAATTATCGCTATCACTACTTGGCCTCTACAGTCAAAACCAAAAGCCGTGGTTTTCTTTTTTTTTTTACAGCACTAGCTGTATTAGCCCAGTTCACCCGGTTTCGCGCTGGAGGTGTCGTCTTCCTATCCACATGCCCTATTCCGCAGCAAAGCGATAGGCACGTATATAAATAAGCACTATTGCGATCAAAATTCTACGGGAGACACGTGTTCTCGCAGAAACAAAAAAAAAATTCTGTAGCTCTGCCTCACGACGCAGTCGCGTGGTATTGTTACCAGCGGATAACAAAAACGTCCCCTCATACCTTGATGCATTTCAAGCGACTGCATTACGTGATTACGCTGAAATAATTTTTTTCCCGCACGCTGACGCCCCGTAATCTTTTCATCGCGACAGTACAATATGTACTAAAACCTGTCTGATCAAGCACTGCCGCGCTACAGCCGCTTTACGGCCACTGTACCACGGACTGCAGCCTCCAGCAAAGGCCAACTTCGGCAACCGAATTAGGATCAGGGGCTCTAACCCGGACTGTCGTGCAGAGTACACATCTACTCAGTCAGGGCACTGATCTTGTTTCTAAATGGTGACAGCAGGAACGGACTATGGCCTACTGTGATTGAATGTGTGCGTAGATGGTGTATTCCGGAGTGGACTACGTTATACTGTGAGCGAATGTGTGTATGGATTGTGGCACTGCAGTGGCCTATGTTCTACTGTGACTGAATATGTGCATAGGTGGTGACTTCTGGAGTGGACTGTGATGTGGACTGTGTGGATTGATTGTGTGCATAGATGGTGACTGCGGGAGAGGCATGTGTGCTATTATATGAGACTGTGCGCATAGCGGGGTAGATGGTACAGGTTTTAGGACATTATTAACATAGAAGGGACGGTACGATGGAGCAATTGCCGGCAAAATAAGCAAGGCTAACCCCACCTGTAGCATTCAACACCTGAACTCAACTCAACAACTCCCCGCCTAAGCATTCGTAGGCTACTGCGGCCATTTGTTCCTCAGTGTGCAATTCAACGGCAGTGGCAGCCATGCGTGGATTCATCACTGTGTTGATCATTCCGATAGCCAGCTACAGCGCCAGTCACTCGTCGTTTTCTGAGGGAAAGCGCCTGTAAGTTTTAACGCGAAAGCGTTAAGGCTCTCGTTGTTGTTGTTGTTGTTGTTGTTGTTGTTGTTGTTGTTGTTGTTGTTGTTGTTGTTGTCGTCGTCGTCGTCGTCGTCGTCGTCGTCGTCGTCGTCGTCGTCGTCGTTGTCGTCGTCGTCGTCGTCGTCGTCCTCTGTTGGAGTGGTTGGCCAGGGTGCCTTGTAAAGACAAGCGATGGCTCCCGTTCTTCAGAAAATCCAGCGTCGTCTTCGTCGGCATTGTGAGCAAAAAATCTCCGGAGAAGCAACCTAGGTGGGTCACCTAGGTCACGTGACCTTGTGGCGTCATCGCAACCTGCTTACCAGATTTTGAGCAAACATCCCACCGTGGCAGGCGCCAGTTAAATTAATAATTGGTCGCGAGAGGTTCCTGTGGAAAGAGCAACCTGGGTCGCACAAGCACCACCGCTGGTGACAACACCTGCCGTCGCAGGGCAGTGGCGCATCGCTTAACCGCTGCACCACTGCGCCAGGAGTGGTATGAAGACTCCCAAGGGTATGTGAACGTTAAGTCGAGAATAACCAATTCCGCATATAAGGACATTAACCCATTAACGATATAGCGTGATACCCTTAAGGCGGAGCTTAAGTGTCTCCTCCAATTTTTTTTTCATGCCCTGATTAACCATGTCGTTGCCAAGCGCTGTAGAGAGTGCCCTGTAACGCTGCGAAACCTAACTGCGGCTCGTCGCAGACATATAATCATCATCATCAGCCTAATTAGGTCCACTGCAGGAAAAAGGCCTCTCCCGTACCCCATCAATTACTCTGCCAGCTGCAGCCACCGTATCCCGGCAAACTTCCACTCTCATCAGCCGCCCTGACATTTTTTTAAACCACTGCCACGCTTGGCTTCTCTTGGAATCCACCCCGTTACCCTTAACGGCAATCCTTTATTCTTGCTTTCTCATTACACATCCTGCCCATACAATTTTTTTTCTTGATTTCATCTGTAATATTAATAACTCGCGTTTGCTCCTAGACCCATTCTGGTCTCTTCCTGTCACTAATTGTCACTCTCATAATTTTAATTTCCATGGCACGATGCACTGTCCTCAACTCAATTTCAAGCCTTTTTGTCATTGTTTCTGCATCAAAAGTAAGTACTGGCAAAATAGAACTGCTTAATACTTTCTTCTTGAGGGATATTGGTAAGCTACTACTCACGAACTGAGAGTACCTGCCAAACGCACTCCAGCCCATTCTTATTCTCCTAGTTTTTTTCACTCACCCCTAATACCCTAAGTAGATCAATTCCCTAACAACTTCCATTGCTTCACTGCATATCGTAAACTCTTGCACGCTTTCGAGACTATTGACGATTATTTGGATTCCATCATATTAAATTTCAGACCCGTCATACTGCTTTGCCTGTCTAGGTACTCGACAATGCTTTGCAGTTCGTCCCCTCGGTTACTTAGCAAAGCAATATCATTAACAAATCGGAGATTATTAGGGCATTCTATATTACCTTTTGTTCCCTGCTCTTCTCCGAATAGTTCCTGTAAACACACGGTGAGCAGTACTGAAGGGATTGTGCCTCCTTGCCTCACATCCTGGAAAATTGAAAATTGGTTCTTGGGGAAAGGAAACGGCGCAGTACCTGTCTCACATATCGGCGGAAACCTGAACAGCGCCGTAAGGGAAGGGATAAAGGAGGGACTGAGAGAAGAAAGAAAGCAAGAGGTGCCGTAGTGGAGGGCTCCGGAATAATTTCGACGACCTGGGGATCTTTAACGTGCACTGACATCGCACAGCACACGGGCGCTTTAGCGTTTTTCGTCCATAAAAACGCAGCCGCCGCGGTCGGGTTCGAACCGGGGAACTCCGGTTCAGTAGCCGAGCGCCCTAACCGCTGAGCCACCGCGGCGGGTGTTTCGTTTTTCAGCCGCACGACTTGCAAATATTTTTTTTGTACCTTGGGATCATTTTCAGCGTGGATATATTGCGAACATAGGGTCTGATGTATATTTAGTACAGAAACGGTTTTTCATGCGCTAAACCTTTTCACGTTTTTTTCTTTTGCGATCTCGGGACCCCAATTCCTGAACAGTCAGAGATGGGCAAATGCCCTCATTTTTACTTTTCCTCCCTCACCCTCACTTTTGAATTCGTGGCCTTACCTCACCCTTGTCCTCACTTTGAAAAATTATCCGACCCTCTCTCGCCCTCACCATCACTTGGAAAAATTTGCTGGCCCTCCCTCACCCTCACATCGTCGGCCCTCCCTCACCCTCACTAACAGTCATTTTAAAATTCGGGTTATATTTTCTAGTCTGCAACTTCTGGCGATATTACTGAGCAATAAACATACAAGACAAGCCCTTGGCTCTATTGAACGAGAGTCTAGATGCTTATACTGTTGTGTGTGTGCGGGTAAGCATTTGTGAGCTGTCTGAGCTAATACGTGAGCGAAAATAGAGACAGTTACAAGTTGGGCCCTAAAATATCACTCTGCCTTTACTTCTGGCACGCATTGCATGCATACATGCGCCCTGCACCTATAACATTTCATTGTTATCTATATTTATTTTGCTTATCCCGCAATCCCCACTGGGGATTTTAGCAGGGTGAGATACAGGTAAGTAAACACAAAGTAATAACACAGGCAATGAACACAAGAAAAAAGTAGAACTGCGTAGTTTGAAAATTTTGAAACATAAGCATACACAACAGATTTTTAAACAATACTGGAAAGAAATGTCGACATAGATGATTTTGAAACGCGGTCATTGGTTAGGAGACTCCGTTCAGTTACTGTTCGTGGAAAGAAAGAATACTTAAAATGGTTATTACGCGTGGTAAATGGCGTTACTGTGCGGCTATGTCTTTGCCTATAGTGGCGTAACCATATGAAAAAGAAGTTATTCTCGTGAGGTCTGTCTCATAGTGGCCGTTAATAAATTGAAAGAGGAATTTTAGTCGTGACATATGGTTTGTTTGCATTAATTGGGGCAAGTCCGCTTTAGTTCACAGTGCTGTCACTGATGTACGTCCAAATCTGTTATAAATGAAGCGAGTTGCTTTTCGTTCCACCATTTCTGCCTTATTAGTGCAAGCTTTAGTGAATGTGTCCCAAATAACGCATGCATAGTCTAGTGTCGGCAGAATTATGTTTTCGTATGCGAGCAGTCGGACAGAACAAGTAGAGTCTCAAAGCTCTCCTCAGAAAGAACAACTTGCGATTAACATTAGCCATTACGTAGTCAGTGTGCTTAGTCCAAGTGAAGTCATCAGTGGTCAAGAGTCCGAGATACTTATAATGTATCTCGAGAAAGGCTCCAGAAAAGTTTCGATAGGATAAATATTTAGGTTTCTTATCTAAAGCAGTGTGTGCAGTACAGTTTTGTGGTCCGATATTCTATCTAATGTCTGGCTATTTGTTTTTGCAGTAATTTATCCGCTAACAAAAAAGAGGTCGAGCCTTTCATAACAATTGCCCTGAAACATGGTATTTTCTTCTACAATCTGGAATAAGCTGAAGGCAAAAGCAATGCCCAACATAGCTTCATGATAGTTCACGATTTATGTAACACATGTGAACATAGCAATTTTTTTCAGCCTAGCAGCCCCATACAACACAAAATCTGCATTTCCAAGACTTGGAAGCAATATAATACCGGCTTGTACAATACCTCTCACAATGAGCATCTCTCCGATCGCACAGTGCACCTTAATGGGAGCTAAATATACCTTGTAGTTTACAGCAGCCGTGAGCCAAAGTCGCAACCATCCCGATTTCTCTGTTATCTTGCAGAACACGCGCAGATGTACTAATATACTGCAGACCTGGTGCTAATATTACTGTTCTTCTCTTTCAGCCAAGCTAATTAGACCAAAGAATACATACCTACTCATAAAATTCCACAAACCTCTTATAAAAAGTAACAGTACAACTGGGTTTCAAAAAAAAATGTTCTCCGACGAGGCAAGCTTGGCTCGTCCAAGGAATACTTGCCCTCCACTACGGCACCTCTTTCTTTCTTTCTTCTTTCACTCCCCCTTTAGTCCTTCCCTTACGGCGCGGTTCAGGTGTCCAACGATATATGAGACAGATACCGCGCCATTTCCTTTCCCCCAAAACCAATTTTTAAATTTTCATTTCCCTCAGAATTTTCCGAAGCACTCCACGACGCCACCTCTTTATCTCTTCTTTCACTCCCAACTTCCTCCATTCCATAACGGCGCGCTTGAGGTGTTCACCGAAATAGATGTTACTTGCTGCGCCTTCACACAGAGCTCCCCCTTCAGCGCCAGCTGATCGGTCAGGCATGGAGGGCCGTATTCGACAATGGTTTCTCGGAACTGGGCGAAGCACCCGAGTAATTACTCTATATTGATAAACTTTATTCTCTCTCTCTCCATTTACTGCACCTCCCACGTCCTCTCAAAAGCAGCCGCGGTTCTCGCGGGAAGGCATGCATTCATTCAGTGAACTGACGCAGGCCTGCAAAGCCGAGCGTTGGCTCTACCCCCCACCCCATCCCTCCCTTGACAATTATCACCAGACAATTTGGACGTGGCTCTAAAAAAGCCACTCTCGACCATGTTCGTTTCCTCCGCCCGGCGGATCCTCCCAACCGGCCGCGGTGGCTCAGTAGTTAGGGCGCTCGGCTACTGATCTGGAGTTCCCGGGTTCGAACCCGACCGCGGCGGCTGCGTTTTTATGGAGGCAAAACGCTAAGGCGCCCGTGTGCACGTTAAAGATCCCCAAGTGGTTGAAATTATTCCGGAGCCCTCCACTACGGCACCTCTTTCTTCCTTTCTTCTTTCACTCCCTCCTATATCCCTTCCCTTACGGCGCGGCTCAGGTGTCCAACGATATATGAACAGATGCTGCGCCATTTCATTTCCCCAAAACCAATTATTATTATTATATCATTATATTATCCCCCCACGCGGGGCCTGGAGCACCTTACCAATTGAGAGGCTTAGGAGACACTAATGCGCTCCGAGGACCCGCGCAAGCAAGTCATCACCGCACGACATAAATACTTTGGATGCCTTGATCCGCAAGGCATTCAAAGTCACACTTCATCTTCCCCTCAACACCCCCACAGACAGATTACTAGGCCTGGGCCTCCACAACACGATCGGGGAACTCGTGGAGACCCATCGACAGGCCCAATACATAAGGCTTACACAAACCTCCACAGGCCGGTATATCCTGGATTCCCTCGGAATCAGAATACCGGCCAACGACTCAACCCTCCTCCCCATTCCTCGATCCCTTCCCCGAGAGCTGGTCATCAAGCCACTGCCAAAAAATATGCACCCCTCCCACCATGAGCAGCGCCGCAGAGCCCGTGCGAAGGCACACCACCGAGTGTACGGCTCCGAGCCGGACGCCGTATGGGTGGACGCCGCCTGCACGGGTGTCGAAGCAACCGCAGCCGTGGTGGACAGCTCTTCATCCGCCCTCCTCACACTACCTCTACCCCCTGACACCACCCCAGAGGCTGCAGAGGAAGCCGTCATCGCAATTGCCATCACCCGCACGGAAGCCCAGTACATTTTAACAGACTCTAAAACTGCAATTCTAAATTTCGCGCGAAGCCGAGTCCACGTCCCTGCTTTTGGCATACTGGGCTCGCCCGATGCACCCCCACCCTACCACGTAGAGCTTATATGGGTGCCTGCGCACTCCGGGAATCCCGGAAACGAGGCCGCCAACCTTTTAGCCCGAGGTTCTTTCAACCGGGTTCAGGTGGCCTCGGATCGGGGATTCGCGAGGGAGCGAATGCACTCGTTCAGCGAGATGACGCAGGCCTACAGAGCCTCGCGCCAGCTCTACTCCCCGCCCCACCCCTCCCTAGATAACAAACACGCAACACTCTGGCGCAAACTACAGACACATACACTCCCCTCACCCCTGACCCTAGCCCACTATCACCCCTCCTTCCCCACTCCTGCCTGCACCTTGTGCCCAGAACCATTCGCCTCTTCCCTCCACATCCTCTCCCTCTGCCCGGCGGACCCTCCCCGCGCGGCCTAGAGGACCTCAAGACCTGGGAGGACTGGGAGACCTTGTTGCGCTCGGAGGACCCGGCCGTGCAGACAATCGCCACCGGCCGGGCTGCCAGTGTTATGGACCTTAGGGACATAAACACTTGAGTGCAGTGGGGTCGTGCGGAGATCCAGGGGCGTGCCCCGACTTCCTCTCCAACAATAAAGTTTCTCTCTCTCTCTCTCATCGCCGCAGGCCGGGCTGCCAGCGCCATGAGCCTCCATGACATGAACGTTTGAGTGCACTGGGGCCCCGTACGAGGACTCAAGGACCTGCGTGTCCTAAACTCTTCTGTTTGAAATGAAAATTACGCCACCACAGCGATGAAAATGCGCGGTCTGTCCGATATTACTTCAAAGAAAAGATTTAAGCTGCGTGAAGTGTACAAGAAGCCATGTTTTGGAGATGAAGTTATCGAGTTGATAGGAGAGTTGTGTTCCTTGAAACAGTTTTGATTTTTTCACGTGAGCGACACGCATGTCCACTCTTGATGTTTCAGAGTGCAGCGCAGAACATGTTTGTGATCTGTTGTAAACTGTCAACAGGCAATAAAGACAAAAACCACCGTGGTGGCTCGGTGATTATGGCACTCGGCTGCTGACACGAAAGACGCGGGTTCGATCCCGGCTCCGCTGGTCGAATCTCGATGGAGGCGAAATACTAGAGGCACGTGTACTGTACGATGTCAGCACAAGTTAAAAAGCCCCAGGTGATCGATGTTTCTGGGGCCCTTCACTACGGCGTCCCTCATAACAAGAGTCGCTCTGGGGCTTTGGTGAGCCTCTGTGCATTCCTCGAACACACGGGCTTGACGTCCCGTCTGTTCTCCGTCAGGTAGTTTTACACGCAGTGACCGAACGCTCCGCGAGTTGTACCTTGAACGATTAATAACAGGACGCCCCACTCCAGTTGTAACCAACACAGTGCTATGCGCATGTGTGATTTAATTCCTCTAAAATGAACTAATCCTGCGCACAACCTGGACACATTTCTTATTGTGTAAATAGTTTGTACATATTACTTCTCCCCCTATCCTCTCTTCCTGTGCCCTCACCTCTTTCATTTCATTTCTCCATTCTGCCTGCTGTCCTTTATTTCCGCTGCCCCAGCTCAGGTGCTTCAGTATCGATGGCAGATGCCGGGGCTAGGAAAAATCTTTTCCTTCCTTTTTACTATTATTTTTAATAAAACCACTACCACCACCACCGTTAAACACCCTAAATGAAATCAAATTTCCTCTGAAAACCAATTTTCATTTTTTTTTCGTAAGGGCGAGGAAGATCGCACCTCGAGCGTGCTATGAATTAAGTGTGCGACCCAACTATTCAACGAAGCACAAACAGCTAAACCTGCAAAAGAACCGGAGCAGCGCGTTCAGCGCTTGCCTATTAATTTCTTGTCATCGTTGTTGTTCTTGTTGTTATCTAAAAAAACATTTCCAACCACAATAACTTCATGCTCAATGTACCAAGACAGTTGCAGGTAAGTTAGTTCCAGTCACAGCAGATTTGCACTCCGAAAGGAAGTCGCTGCACCCCTCAGTGACGTGTTGCACGGCAGTCAATTGCGAGAATGCGGTGCGGTCAATGTTCAGCACCGCCAGGACACCCCCGGCGTGCAGCGCTTGTCGCTCCGTGGTTTCCCTGCGGACCGTCTTTCCATTTCCGTAACGGCGAAAAACCTGAGCCTTTCTTCTTCTCAGAAGCAAAGACGTCCCACAATAAGAAAAAGCTCAGAAGGACCCCACAAAAAATGTGTAAATGGCAACTGCTTTGCGTTTAATTCCCCCTTGCATGCTGCTGTTCCCAACGATCTTTCGTATCTCTCAACCGTGTCAGGAGTCGTTCATACATATAGCCCGCGCCCTGCTGGCCCCAAATACACGTCCCACACTCATCTCCCTGGCCGCTCAACACGGCTGGCACCTCCGCCTACTCGGCAAAAGTAACGAAAAAAAATGGCGGCAAAAAATTAATGTGGATTAGCCCAGCTAGTCCAGGATATCCGAAGCGAAAGCGAGATTGAGCTCTCCACTGACCCACGGATGCGGTTGTGCGCCTTTCCTTTCGTGAAAATGAAAGGTCTTTGGAAAGTTGTCAACTCCAATGAATTCTATGCATGAACGCCATCGGCTCACTTGTTTTCTTTGATTTTTGAGGAACGAAAATGGCAAAGTAACCGTCTCACAGATCTCGGTGGACACCCTAAACGCGCCGTAAAGGAAGGGAAAAAGGAGGGTGGGAAAGAAGAAAGATTAATTGTTTCTTTTTTTGGGGGGGGAGGGGGGGGGTTGGAAAGGAAATCTGTCGGTCGTTGCCAGGAAGAAAGAAAAGGAATGTGCACAGGCCTACTAACTGGCTCAAGACGAGCCACAATCGCTACCACGTGCAGATAGTAGGAGAGTTGAAAGATGGGATAGAAAGACAGGATAGTAAAGACGCGCTAAAGACAAGGCCGATCCCGAAGGCAGTGCAATACCGGGCCAACCGGTGGCGGGAGTGAAGTATCCTTCAAACTCTCCGCCACATTTCCAAAAATAAGTCCAATTGGACCCGTAACAGATACTCTACGGGGTCCGGACATTCGCGCTTCGGGAAAGGAAATGGCGCAGTATCTGTCTCATATATCGTTGGACACCTGAACCGCGCCGTAAGGGAAGGGATAAAGGAGGGAGTGAAAGTAGAAAGGAAGGAAGGGGTGCCGTAGTGGAGGGCTCCGGAATACTTTCGGCCACCTGGGGATCTTTAACGTGCGCTGACATCGCACAGCACACGGGCGCCTTAGCCCATAAAAACGCAGCCGCCGCGGTCGGGTTCGAACCCGGGAACTCCGGATCAGTAGACGAGCGCTCCTTTTTAAAGAAGATAAAACTGAAAATTGAAAGTTGGATTTTGAGGAAAGGCGCAGCGCTGTGCAGCGGGGTAACACCTGTGACTCGTTGCTACTAGAGGCGCATGCGCAGTTGTGACTAGGGAGCCAGAGAGAGAAATGCGCCATGTGTACTCACTGCTCCATGCGCATGCGCAGCACGGCTCTCCTGGATTCACGCTAAACTGCTCAACCTGCGACCTGTAAAGCTTTCGCTTGGTGGTAGTGGTTTTTGATTAAAATAATATTAGAAAGGAAGGAAAAAAGTTTTGCTAGCCCCGGCATCTGCCATCGATACTGAAGCACCTGAGCTGGGGCAGTGGAAATAAAGGATAGCAGGCAGAATGGAGAAATTAAATGAAAGAGGTGAGGGGACAGGAAGAGAGGGTAGGAGAGAAGTAATATATACAAACTATTTACACAATAAGCAATGTCTCCAGGCTGTGCGCGTGATTAGTTCATTTTAAAGGAATTAAAACACACGCGCACAGCACTGTGTTGGCTACAACTGGAGTGGGGCGTCCAGTTATTAATCGTTCAAGGTAGAACTCGCGGAGCGTTCGGTCACTGCGTGTAACTACCTGACTGAGAACAGACGGGACGTCAAGCCCGTGTGTTCTAGGAATACACAGAGGCTCACCAAAGTTCGCTCACGAGTGCGCGCACTACCCAGCGGCCACAATAGCGTCTTGATGGAGTCCAGTAGTATGCCCTGCGCCCTATAGGCCGCAAGCATATCGCGACGAGCATAGGCGAACGCGGGACAGTGAAGCAGCAGATGTTTAGTGTTTCCACTACACCGCATCCGTCACACACATCACTCGACGCGATTCCTTGACGCTCCTTTCGCTTTAAAATTTGTTTTGGGGGAAAGGAAATGGCGCAGTATCCGTCACTATCGGCGGACACCTGAACCGCGCCGTAAGGGAAGGGATAAAGGAGGGAGACGCCAGAGGTGATTTGCGCCTCACCGTCGCTGCCACGCGCCCTGACTATTCTTTCAACTCCACCGCTGGCTGCGCTTCGAAGAGACTGCCGACCGCAAGGGCGCCAGGCAGTCATCACTATTCTCGTCTGTGTGCGTCTCGACGTGAAAAGGCTGGCGGCTAGCGCGCGTTGTACCGACGGTGCTGCGTCGAAGAAACGCGTGCGCACACATAAGCAGGCGCAGCGAAAGGCGGAAGGTCATCGCGCTCGCGGGGTCGTCGTCCACCTTTGAAAAGCGTCTGCAGGCCTCGCGCGTCGCGCCGCCTCCAGGCTCACCGCCAGAGCGGCAAGCATCGCGTCCGAGGGCCGTGGCGTACGCGCGTTGCGTGACGCAATACTCCTGAACTGGACCCACGCGAGCCACACGGCTCTGAGGCCCGGCGAGAAAGAAGGGAAAAGCGAAACTAAATATACACAGCAATGAATGGAAGAGAAAGAAACGCGCCCGTCCAACACCTCCGTGGAATGAAACCGTGTGACTGTACGTCCGCTAATGCTTTAGCCGGCTGTCAACCCTTGTGACTCCTCGTTCGTGACTCCTTTGTCTGGTGGCAGTGCTTCGAGCAATTGCATGACGCTATACACTTGGCTGTCATGGCCGTGCAGGCGCGCAGACGGCAGATAGGTACCCCTGCCATGCGCGTATTTTATGGCTGTTGTTTGTCAGCACTGTTGTTTGTCAGTGACGTGGTGGGCTAATTTTGAAACGAAAAGACTTTAAGGAAGATTTGACATTTCATCCGTTAGGCACACTACAGGGCTACACACGACAGTTCATGAAAGCCATCTAGACGGTAGCAGCAAAGATCTGGAGATCAGATAAAACGTCAGGTCACTACACCTGGTTTAGGCATTCAGAGCTTACAGTAGAGAACACTGCGGAAAAAAGAAATAAAGACAGAAAGAAAGAAGGAAAGGAACGACGAAAGCAAGGAATGAAGGCAGAAACAGAAAAAGAGGCATAAAGAAATGAAGAAAGCAAAAAAGAAAGAAGGAAAGAACCAACTAACGAGAGAAGGAAAGAAAGAAAGGAAGGAAGAACATAAGAAGGAATCAAAAAGGGAGAAGAAATGAAAGAAAAGGAAAGGAAGTAACAATAATATTAATTGGTTTTTGGGGAAAGGAAATGGCGCAGTATCTGTCTCATATATCGTTGGACACCTGAACCGCGCCGTAACGGAAAGGATAAAGGAGGGAGTGAGAGAAGAAAGGAAGAAAGAGGTGCCGTAGTGGAGGGCTCCGGAATAATTTCGACCCCCTGGGGATCTTTAACGTGCACTGACATCGCACAGCACACGGACGCCTTAGCGTTTTGCCTCCGTAGAAACGCAGCCGCCGCGGTCGGGTTCGAACCTGGGAACTCTGGATCAGTAGCCGAGCGTGCTAACCAGGCTCGGCTATGCCAGGATATACGTAGCGAGAGGTACGTTTCCCTGGCTGAGCTTGTTGTTGTCACTGTATGTTTAGCAATGTGGGACATTGAGTATACACATCTTTTATTCATTTTGCTTGACAGAGACGAAGACTGCCCGATGATCTGCGAAGTAGCATGCAGCGGTGTCAATTTTGTCGATACAGTATTTCGATTTGGTAGAGCCTCTTTAGTATGCAAGCTCTATAGTAGTTCCCCATTGTGTAGTCTGGACGTGAGGGTCCGAAGCTAAATTAAAGTCAAACTTTTCTTTCATACACTGATTAAGCGAGTCCTGTTTCCTGTTGAAATCGCCCAAAGTCACGAATAACTGTGAAACCGTGCCGTAGGCTGGTATACACGTGGCAACCACATCAATCGTCTGCTTTGCAGATGTTCCCGGTGCCACGTAGACTCCTTGGATGATAAGCCGCTCTTTCCAGAAGCCGAAAACAGCAGGCTTTATTTATTTATTTTTATTTATTTGGTACCTGCATCGCCTTTCAGCATTACAGCAGGGGGGCACTTTCACATTCAAAAAACAAAAAATCATGCACTTAACGCGTGAAAAAAGGCATCATTAGGTAGAACATTAACAATATGTGGCGGCAAAGCATTCCATTCGCGAACTGTTCGCAGAAAAAACGAATAACGGAGTACGTCACCTTTAAAAGGAAATTCATGAAGCTTTAAATTGTGGTCCCTTCGCTTCGAGACATAGAAAGGCGGCTTCAAATATTTTGATCCGTCTATGCCAGTCTTGGAATAGAAAATGTTATGCAAAAATTTTAATCTCAGGTTTCTTCTTCGAGTTTCAAGTTCTGGCCACTGAAGATTCCTTCACCATTATTCACCGCGATCGAAGGGAGATGTCTCACAGACTCCAGCGTTCTTATTCTGGTTCAAGCCAACTGCCAGGCGACAGGCTCAGAATCTGAAGAGTTAATCTTCTCTTGTCTATACCGCCGTTTAGCAGCCGTCGGGCTCTCCTTCTCTTGCATGCACGTCAAACGTGATACAGACCATGGTAACCAGAGAGACCACACAGCTGCTCTGCGTTCTTCGTTGCCGCCTCGCCGCACGCCGCTCTATCACTCGAACCCCGCGTCGCATGCGCAGGATTGCGTATAAACAGCAGAGATGTAGTGGGCGTCTGTAATACCTGATACCTGATACCTTGTTAATACCTGATACCTGATTTAATATCTGCAGCGAGTTCTTGGACCTAAGATATTAAACTTATTTTTGGAATATAGCGGAGTGCTTGGCTTGAAGCACTCTAGCACGGGTCGGCCCGGTATTGCACTGCCTCTGGGATCGGCCCGGGGCATATTAGCGCGGCGCGTCTTTTCTTTCACTCTTTGCTCTGCTATCCTTTACCCCTCCTACATTCAGCACGCGGCAGCGAGCGTGGCTCGGCTTGAGCCAGTAGGCAGGCCCGTGGTCTTTCTTTTTCCTTTTTCCTCTCAGAAACATCAGTCAGTGGGCGTCTGTATCACAAAGTTTGACATGCATGCAGAGACGGAGAGTCCAGCCGCTGATAGCGAATGTCCGGACCCCGTAGAGTATCTGTTACGGGTTCAATTGGACTTATTTTTGGAAATGTGGCGGAGAGTTTGAAGGATGCTTCACTCCCGCCACCGGTTGGCCCGGTATTGCACTGCCTCCGGAATCGGCCTTGTCTTTAGCGCGTCTTTACTGCCCTGTATTTCTATCCCATCTTTCAACTCTCCCACTATCTGCACGTGGTAGCGATTGTGGCACGGCTTGAGCCAGTGAGCAGGCCTGTGCACTTTCCTTTTCTTTCTTCCTGGCAACAGCTTCTCTCTCTCCCTCCAGCCGCTGCTAAACGGCGGTATAGACAAGAGAAGATTAACTTTCCCGATACTGAGGTTGTCGCCTGGCAGTTGGCATGAACCAAATAAGAACTCTGGAGTTTGTGTAGCACGGTATCACCGCTGTCAGACATCTCCCTTGGACCGCGGTGAACAATGGTGAAGCCTGCTGTGTTCGGCTTCTGGAAAGCGGCCTTATCATCCAAGGAGTCTACGTGGCACCGGGGACATCTGTCAAGCAGACGATTGATGTGGTTGCAACGTGTATGCCAGCCTACGACACGGTTTCACAGTTGTGTGTGACTTTGGGTGAGTTCAACAGGAAGCAGGTCTCTCTTAGTGTATGAAAGAAGAGGTTCACTTCAATTTAGCTTCGGACCCTCACGTACAGACTACACAATTGGGAACTACTGTAGAGCTTGTATACTAAAGAGGCTCTACCAAATCGAAATACTGTATCGACAAAATTGAGACCGATGCATGCTACTTCACAGATCATCGGGCAGTCTTCGTCTCTGTCAAGCAAAATGAATAAAAGATGTGTCTACTCAATGTCCCACATTGCTAAACATACAGTGACAACAACAAGCTCAGCCAGGGAAACGTACCTCTCGCTTCGTATATCCTGGCATAGTCGAGCTAAGCCACTGCCAATTTTTTTCAGCCGCAAGACTCACAAAATTTATTTTTTTTTGTACTTTGGGTTCATTTTGAGCCTGGATATATTGAGAACATAGAGTCTGATGTATATTTAGTACAAAAAAAACGGTTTTTCGTGAGCTGAACCTCCTGGCGTTTTTTTTTTTTGCGATCTCAGGACCCCAATTCCTGAACTTCTTTCTCTGCAAGCTAGCTTCACCGTGCATTGTTGAGTCAGCACTGAAAGCCTGACTTACGCGTGATGAAATCGGAGGAACGCACCTGCTGTGATTTACATGTGAAGTCATAATCGCGCAGTGCGACGTAAGGATGGCGTTTTTTAATACCTTACTACTGACTAAATACCGCCACTGCTATGCATGTTTCCACTTAACAATGGAGGAATTACGCGGACGCATGCTGGCGGAATTGGCGTCCACATTGGGGCTCACCCTCCACACCGACCCAGCATTTCCTACACGCGCAGGCAACTAGGTGAGCCGAGACACGTGCCCGGACCTCACATTCACTCGCAACATAACATGCAGACTGGATCAACACCGAGGATACCCTCGGCAGCCACCACTGCATCCTCAACACCACTGTTTATACACGCCCCCTAAAGCGCCCCACCACACAAGCACGCATCCCCAATTGGACCACCTTTCGCAAAAATTTCCCATCCGACGCCAACACAAACATCACAAAGCAGAGCTGCACGAAATGGTCCCGGTCAGTCATATCGCACCTTCGCTCCCACGAGAAGCAGATACAGCTCACAGAGGTGGTCACGGACGTGGACAACCACCTCCTCCACCTCTGGGAAGCGCGCCGCGGCCTTACGCGCCGCTGGAAGCGCCAGAAACACAAGCTCAAAGCGCGCATTGCGGACCTTACCCGACAGGCAGCAGAGTACGCGGCCCAACTCGCTGACTCCAACTGGGTGGACCGCTGCAACACGGCGGAGAGGCAGATGTCGAGCTGCAACACGTGACGGCTCTTCCGAGCCCTCATCAACCCCACACAGACCCGCACAGAAACGCAGGAGCAACTACACAAAGCCATGCACTCATTCCAAGGAAATACAACGCAGTTGGCACAGGCGCTCCGGGATCGCTACCTGTGCACAACACAGGACACCCGCAGATCGGCCTACTCATACGCAGGCAGGGAAAACTCGGGAGTTCGACAAGCCTTTCCAGCTTCACGATCTGCGGGCCAGTCTGGCCAAAATGAAGAGAGGCACCGCGCCGGGCCGGGACAAGGTCACCGTCAAACCTTTGGCGAACCTTCCTGATTCAGTGTACCAGTGCCTTCTAGATTACATCAATACGATCTGGACGGGGGAAACCGCCCTCCCCATTGACTGGAAGACGGCCCTTGTCACCTTCATCCCGAAGGCCGGAAACCGATTGACACGGGCAACCACCGCCCCATCTCTCTCACCTCGTGTGTGGACAAATTGATGGAGACGATAATGCGGGGTCGGCTGTCCGAATACCTCGAACAACACAACACCTTCGCGGACACCATGTTCGGATTTCACCCACACATATCCGCACAGGATGTCCTGCTCCAACTCGACCGCGAAATCTTGAACCTCATTACACACCCCCAAAACGACAAAATTGTCCTCGCGCTCGACCTTAAAGGAGCGTTCGACAGCGTAACCCAACAGGTCATACTCTCACACTTGAGTCAAAGTAACTGCGGAAACAATACCTTAATTAGGTGAAACAATTTCTTACCGACAGACTGTGCTACATCCGAATACAGGACAAAGAGCATGGAGCGTTCCTGCTCGGCACGAGGGGACTCCACAAGGCGCGGTGCTGTCCCCTCTGCTATTCAACATAGCCATGATGCGCCTACCTTCCCTGCTGGGTGCGGTCGAAGGGGTCCAGCACGCGCTGAACGCCGACGACATCACCCTCTGGACTACGCAAGGACGCCTAGGAGACATAAGACCAGCCTGCAAACGGCCGTTAGCATAGTGGACCGCTATGCCCGAGGCTGTGGTCCGCAATGCTTCCCGCAGAAATAGGAATTCGTGCATCTGCGCCCCTCGCGCACATGCTCGACACAAATCCTTCTCTTTTTGCAAAGCGGTCCCATTCACGAATCCAAGGAAATCAGAGTCCTCGGACTCTTCATACACAACCAGCGACGCTGCGACACAACACTCGCCAAGCTCCGGAAGGTGGGGGACCAGGTGGGCCGCATGGTCCGCCGGGTTTCCAACAAGCTAGGTGGGTTACGATGTAAAGACGCCTTGCGGTTGGCGAACGCATTCGTGACCAGTGGAATCTTGTATGCGACTCCCTACCTCCGCCTGCGGAAACAGGAAGAGGATGAACTTGAAGTCATCCTCCGCAAAATCATGAAACGAGCGCTGGACCTCCCGGTATCTACCTCTACCAGCCACCTCATGGCACTGGGGATGGTGAACACTTTCAGGGAGGTTCGGGAGGCCCACCTCAAAAACCAATACACTCGTGTCACAAAGACAGGGTCGGGTCGCCGCCTTCTAGCCCGTCTTCCGATCCAGCACACTCAATTCACAGAGGAGAGATGCCGCCTTCCCGCGCACTGGAGACGCGCCCTCCAAGTGCGGCCTCACCACACCAACATGTCCAAAGAGGACCATAATGGCAGGCGCCTGGCATGGGCGGAAGCCTTGCACCGCCATTTTAGGAGCAAACCAGGAGTCTTCTACGTGGACGCCTCCGGCCCGGACCCCAGGGGATGGTACACGGCCGCGGTCGTCCGCGAGCGCAAAACAGTAAACGGCCTTACTTTCAAGGCCCAGTCAGCAATTCACGCAGAAGAGGTTGCCATCGCCCTGGCAGCCTCCGACTCCTCCAAATACATAATCACCGACTCACGAGGGGCTTGTCGAGACGTCGAGCAAGGGTGGGCTACTCCCCTGTCTTATCGCATCTACCAGAATTGTAGCCGAGACTCGGATCCTGCGCACCGATCTCTCGTTTGGGCTCCAGGTCACCAAGGCCTCCGCGGAAACGAAGCAGCCGGCGCCGCCGCCCGCGCGTTCTCTCTCCGGGCATTTCCAGCGGGGCCCGACGCTGACCAGGACTCCGATTTCAATCCGGTTTACACTTTTAAGGAAATATGTGATTATTACAAATCCACGCACCAAACTCTTCCCACCCCGTGCAAAGGGCTGGGGAAGGCCAACGAGCGGGTACTCCTGCGCCTGCTCACTAACACGATGTTGTGCCCGGCATCTCTAAAACATTTCGATCCTCAATTCGACGGGCGGTGCTCACACTGTGGGGAGGTGTCTGACACCTACCACATGGTGTGGGCCTGCCAGCAGAACCCATCCCTAACCCTTATCTCAAACCCCACCCGAAGGGACTGCGAGCCGACCCTGTCGGGCTGCTGCACCCTCGAGGCCCAAAGGCCCTTAACGCAGCGTGCCCGGGCTGCGGCAACCGCCAATGGGGTGCCTGACTAGGCATCCCACTTGGTGGTTGTAAGGGCGTGACTCTTCAGGTCACGACCGCCAACGCCTCTCTCCATGATTAATAAATGGTTTCACCACCACCACCCAGTAATTGCGGCAAAAGGGAATTCTTGCCAACATTTAGCGTTCTGGCTGAAGGCGCAAATTCTTTAAATGTGCCCATGCCCCCAGGTGATTATTTGAAGGTAGCTGTCAGCTATAAAACAGTAATTTCATTCACAGAAAGCAGAGAAAGGCGAGATTACTTGGCCGCTCGCATGCATGGCCACACCACACAACCTGCAATATTCGCCATTTAGGCGCCCATAGTGCACGAGGTAGTGTATAACTGCGATGCAGCTTTTGACGGGCATTCTGATAGCAACAGTACCAAGCTCTATGTAACCGTCTGTAGAATAAGCTTTTATAAGGAGTCATAACGGAAGGCAAAGCGCAGTACCAGTCCTACAGTGGGTAGAGATTCGGGCCGTACCATGAAGGAATTAAGGAAAAGTTGAATGGGGAAGAGGTTTAATAATATCGAAATTTACGCTGGATACCACTGATGTTCACGATTTATGTAAATGATGTGAACATTGCAGTTTTTCCTAATTGGTCTAGCAGCCACATACAACACAAAATCTGCATTTCCAGGCTAGAGGGGATAGATGGCTTGAACTTCTACATGTATGCGGATGACGTCACCATGTGGATGACCCGTGGAAACGACGCGCACATCGAACGTACGCTACAGGGCCATAAAGAAGGTCGAAAACTATGTCAGCCGTAGGGGCTTACAATGCTCGCCGAAGAAGTCTGAACTTCTTTTTTATCGACCTCTGTATCAAAGACAAACTACAACCATCCCTAGCATCAAATTACAAGCGCAAGGGGCGGAGATCACTCAGGTTCAAAAAATCAGAATTCTAGGCATGATTATACAAAGCAACGGGCATAACGGTGATGCAATAACTAAGATGGAGAACTGCGGACAACAAACGCTGCGCCTCATATAGCGGATTGCCAACAGGAGACACGGCATGAAAGAGCAGAATCTCCTGCAGCTGGTACAGGCCTTTGTAGTTAGCCGTATCACGTATATTGCCCCCTTCCTCGATCTTAAAATTTCAGAAAAGGAAAATATAGATGGAATTATCAGGCGGTGCACGAAGCAAGCTCTAGGATTGCATATCCGTACAGCCACTCACCGCCTCCTAGAGCTAGGCGTGCACAACACCCTGGAAGAAATTACGGAAGCAGTAAGAACGTCCCAAATCGAACACTTAGCCGGGACCACAACCGGCAGGACCATTGTAGACAAACTCCATCTGAGTCGAGATAACAGAACAACCGCCAAAGTTGACATGCTCGGAGAAATTCAGGACAATATAATTGTATCCCCGCTACCCAGGAATATGCATCCCGTTCATCACTCAGTGCGCCGGGCCAAACGGGCAGAATCGCTCGAGGAACGCTTCTGCTCCTACAAAGACGAGGGCGTGGTCTATGTGGATGCCGCTGAGTATGGTTAAAACACGATGAAACGCTCGAGGCGTCTCGTCTATCCCACGCACACTGGTCACCTGTCATCCTATTCATCGTTTCATCATCAACAACACGATGACCCTCGCGGTCGTCAATAATAAACTTCTCAAAATAAGTGCCTCCATACTCTCGGGTAACCCAGAGACTGCAGAGGAAGCTGCCATAGCACTGGCTTGTGTAGGTACAAAAGCGAGGTACATCATCAGTGACTCCAAAGTTGCCATACTATTTTTCAGCAGGGGCCTGGTCTCCCCTCTAACGAATACAATCCTAAGCCATCATGTAATAGACCGGAAAATTACGCCAGTCTGGACATCAGCACATGCATCCCTGCCAGGTAATGAGACGGCCCACGAGTCTGTCCGAGGCTTTTCCTTCCGGGCGGACCCGAGGTGCTCTTCCCAGACAGAGAGGGTTTATTGACGGGAAAGGCAGAGAGGTGGGCCTGAAAAAAATATCTGGCCTGCTACTCATACTGGGGAACGGGAAGAGGAGAAAAAAAGAGGGTCACGATGGGGGATGATGATGATGAAAGGAGGCAGCTGAAAAAAATACATAAAAAACAAGGCGCACTTTCAAACATCACCAACGCGAGGCAAGGTCCGTGTCGCTTAAAAAGTGTGAGAGCGCTCGCGTTGCCTGTAGAGTTGTCAAACAATCTTGCCAAGTGCCGAGGACCAAATCCTACGAGAGGGCCAATGGGAAACGTCACTACTGAACTCCGATCCGGCGACTCGACTAAAACTCATCCGACTGCCCGAAGCCGCCGCCATGAGTCAAGACCAATCAGCAGTCGTCAAGGCGGGTAGCCCTCTGGCTACCCCCTCTATGGTGGACATTAAAAGTTCTTCTATCCTATCGAAGACTTGGAAGCAATATAATTCCGGTTTGTACAGTACCTCTCACAATGAGCATCTCTCAGATCGCACAGTGCATGCGAGCTAAATATACCTTGTAGTTTACAGCCGCCGTGAGCCGAACTCGCAACCATTCAGATCTCTCTGTTATCTTGCAGAACACGCGCAGATGTACCAAGAAAGTGCAGAGCTGGTGCTAATATTACTGTTCTTCTCTTTCAACCAAGCTAATTTAGCCAAAGAATACATTCCCACTCATAAAATTCCACAAAACTCTTACAGAAGGTAACTGTACAAACGGGTTTGAAAAAAAAAGGTTCTCCGACGAGGCATGCTTGGCTCGTCGAATGCATACTTGCCCTCCACTACAGCACCTCTTTCTCTATTTCTTCTTTCACACCCACCTGTCCTCTATTCCTGTCCCCTCACCTCTTTCATTTCATTTCTCCATTCTGCCTGCTGTCCTTTATTTCCGCTGCCCCAGCTCAGGTGCTTCAGTATCGATGGCAGATGCCGGGGCTAGCAAAAATCTTTTCCTTCCTTTTTAATATTATTTTTAATAAAACCACTACCACCACTACCACCACACCCACCTTCCTCCCTTCCCTTACTGCGCGGTTCGGGTATCCACCGAGACAATTACTTCAGTATTTCCTTTCCACCAAAACCAATTTTTAAATTTTCATTTCCTTCAGAATTTTCCGAAGCCCTCCACTACGCCACCTCTTTCTCTATTTCTTCTTTCACTCCCAACTTCCTCCCTTCCACAACGGCGCGGTTGTGGTGTTCACCGAGATAGGTGGCACTTACTGCGCCTTCACACAGAGCTCCCCCTTCAGCGCCAGCTGATCGATCAGGCCTGGAGAGCCGTATTCGCCAATGGTTTCCCGGAACTTTGTGAACCACCCGAGTAACTACTCTACTACACTATTTCAATAAAGTTTACTCTCCCTCTCTCTCCATTTACTACGCCTTCCATTTGCTATCAAAATCAGCTGCGGTTCCCGCGGAAGCGCATGCATTCCTTCAGTGAGCTGACGCAGGCCTGCAAAGCCGACCGTCGGCTCTACCCTCCCCCCCCCCCCCCCCATCCCTCCCTCAACAATTATCACCAGACACTTTGGAGGCTACTCCAAACACGAATCTCACCCTCCCCTTATATACGCTCACGCTATCACCAAGTCCACACAAACCCCTCCTGTACCCTCTGCCGCCACCCCAAAGCCGCTCTCGACCATGTCCTTTTCCTCTGCCCGGCGGGTACTCCCACGCGGGGCCTGGAGCACCTTACAACTTGGGAGGCTTGGGAGACCCTACTGCGCTCCGAGTACCCGGCCAAGCAAGCCATCGCCGCAGGCCGGGCTGCCAGCGTCATGATCCTCTGGGACATGAACGTTTGAGTACAGTGGGGCCCCGTACGGGGACTCAAGGACCTGCGTGTCCTAAACTCCTCTGTCTGAAGTAAAAATTTCGCCACCACCGCTATGGCCTTCAGACAACAGCAGACGCTCACGTACCCCAACCCGGAACGATACCACAGGCTCTACCCCATCACATACCCGACATATATATGCAAGGTCTGCCACACGGATATCGCCAATTTAACCCGCATGCCGTGGGACTGTAACAAAAACCCGCACGGTGCTAACTCCGGAACCCTCCCGCCGTAGTGGGCCGCTGCCTTGCGCAGCCCCAGCCTCCGTGACCAACTCTGGGCCGTCCAGCAGGCCCGCGATGCGACGGCGAGTCAACACCTCGACGTCCCCACGTGGGAAACCTAAGGCCCCGTCGGCGAAAGCTCTACAGGACCTTAAATAAAGTTGTTACCAACCAACCGTGATCAAGATGCACGGTCTATCCGATATTACTTCAAAGAAAACATATTTAAGCTGCGTGAAGTGTAGAAGGGGCTATGTTTTGGAGATGAAGTTATCGAGTTGATGGGAGAGTTGTGTTCCTTTAAACAGTTTTGACTTTCTCACGTGAGTGAAAGGCATGTCCGCTCTTGATGTTTGAGAGTGCAGCGCAGAACATGTTTGTGATCTGTTGTAAAAAAGGCAAAAATCACTGCGGTGGCCCAGTGGTTATGGCACTCGGCTGCTGACCCGAAAGACGCGGGTTCGATCCCGGCCGCGCCGGTCGAATTTCGATGGAGGCGAAATTCTAGAGGCACGTGTACTGTGCGATGTCAGTGCACGTTAAAGAACCCCAGGTGGTCGAAATTCCCGGAGCCCTTCACTACGGCGTCCCTCATAGCCTGGGTCGCTTTGGGACGTTAAACACCCGTAAATGAAATCAAATTTCCTCTCAAAACCAATTTTCATTTTTTTTCTCGTAAGAGCGAGGAAGATCGCACCTCTAGCTGTGCTATGAATTAAGAGTGAGACCCAACTATTCAACGTAGCACAAACAGCTAAAGCTGCAAAAGAGCCGGAGCAGCGCGTTTAGCGCTTGCTTATTAAATTTTTGTCATCATTGTTGTTGTTCTTGTTGTTATCTAAAAAACATTATCAACCTCAATAACCTCATGTGCTTTGTACCAAGACAGTTGCAGGTAAGTTAGTTCCGGTCACTGCAGACTTACACTCCGAAAGGAAGTCGTTGTACCGCTCAGTGACGTGTTGCACGACAGTCAATTGCGAGAATGCGGTGCGGTCAATGTTCAGCACCGCCAGGACACCCCCAGCTTGCTGCGCTTGTCGCTTCGTGGTTTCCTTGCGGACCGTCTTTCCATTTCCGTTACGAACCCGACCGCGGCGGCTGCGTTTTTATGGAGGAAAAACGGTAAGGCGCCCGTGTGCTGTGCGATGTCAGTGCACTTAAAGATCCCCAGGTGGTCGAAATTATTCCGGAGCCCTTCACTACGGCACCTCCTTCTCCCTTTCTTCTTTCACTCCCTGCTTTATCCCTTCACTTACGGCGCGGTTCGGGTGTCCAACGATATATGAGACAGATACTGCGCCATTTCCTTTCCCCAAAAACCAAATATAATTATATAAAACCTGAGCGTTTCTCCTTCTCAGAAGCAAAGCCGTCCCACAATAAGAAAAAGCTCAGAAGGACCCCACAAAAAATGTTGTGTAAATGGTAACTGCTTTGCGTTTAATTCCCCCTTGCATGCTGCTGTTCCCAACGATCTTTCGTATCTCTCAACCGTGTCAGGAGTCGTTCAAACATATAGCCCGCCCCCTGCTGGCCCTAAATACACGTCCCACACTCATCTCCCTGGTCGCTCGACACGGCTGGCACCACCGCCTACTCGGCAAAAAATTATCGAATAAAAATGGCGGAAGACGCCGGAGGTGATTTTCGCCTCACCGTCGCTGCCACGCGCCCTGGCTATTCTTTCTACTCCACCGCTGGCTGCGCTTCGAAGAGTTTGCGTGTCTTCGAGAAAACTCCGCCGACGCGGCGCGGGCGCAAAGGTGCCGGGCAGTCATCACTATTCTCGTCTGTGTGCGTCTCGACGTGAAAAGGCTGGCGGCTAGCGCGCGTTGTACCGGCGGTGCTGCGTCGAAGAAACGCGTGCGCACACATAAGCAGGCGCAGCGAAAGGCGGAAGGTCATCGCGCTCGCGGGGTCGTCGTCCACCTTTGAAAAGCGTCTGCAGGCCCCGCGCGTCGCGCCGCCTCCAGGCTCACCGCCAGAGCGGCAAGCATCGCGTCCGAGGGCCGTGGCGTACGCGCGGCGCGCGTTGCGTGACGCAATACTCCTGAACTGGACCCACGCGAGCCACCCGGCGCTGAGGCCCGGCGAGAAAGAAGGGAAAAGCGAAACTAAATATACACAGCAATGAATGGAAGAGAAAGAAACGCGCCCGTCCGACACCTCCGTGGAATGAAACCGCGTGACTGTACGTCCGCTAATGCTTTAGCCGGCTGTCAACCCTTGTGACTCCTCGTTCGTGACTCCTTTGTCTGGTGGCAGTGCTTAGAGAAATTGCATGACGCTATGCACTTGGCTGTCATGGCCTAGCAAGCGCGCAGATGGCAGATGGGTGACCCCTGCCATGCGCGTATTTTATGGCAGCTTGTTTGTCAGCACTATCATGGTACGGCGACAGTGACGTGGAGCGCCAATTTTGCGACAAAAAAAAAAACCTTAAGCAAGATCTGAAAATTGGTTTAATAATAATCGGTTTTTGGGGGAAAGGAAATGGCGCAGTATGTCTCATATATCGGCGGACACCTGAACCGCGCCGTAAAGGAAGGGACAAAGGAGGGAGTGAAAGAAGAAAGGCAGAAAGAGGTGCCGTAGTGGAGGGCTCCGGAATAATTTCGACCACTCGGGGATCTTTAACGTGAAAATTGGTTTGAAAATTGGTTTTTGGGGAAAGGAAATGGCGCAGTATCTGTCTCCCATCTCGGCTGACACCTGGACCGCTCCGTAAGGGAAGGGATAAAGAAGGGACTGAGAGAAGAAAGGAAGAAAGGGGCGCCGTAGTGGAGGGCTCCGGAATAATTCCGACCACCTGGGGATCTTTAACGTGCACTGACATTGCACAGCACACGGGCGCCCGGAGTACCCGGGTTCGAACCCGACCGCGGCGGCAGCGTTTCGATGGAGGCGAAACGCAAATGCGTCCTTGTCTCTTCACTACACCTGCTTTAGACACACAGCTTACAGAAGATAACAGTGTGGAAAAAAAATGAAGACAGAAGGAAAGAAACGGAGCAAGGAACGAATGAAAGAAGAAAGAGAAAGAGAGGAATAAAGAACTGAAGAAACCAAGAAAGAAATAGTGAAAAAGCGAGCGAACGAAGGAAAGAATGGACGACATAGGAGGAAGGAAGAAAGGAAGGAAGGAAGGAAGGAAGGAAGGAAGGAAGGAAGGAAGGAAGGAAGGAAGGAAGGAAGGAAGGAAGGAAGGAAGGAAGGAAGGAAGGAAGGAAGGAAGGAAGGAAGGAAGGGAAAAGATGGAAAGAGTGGGAATAGATGTAAGAACGCATAGTTATCAGCGCTTGTAAGAGACGAAGGGCAGGATATATTCTTGCCTGTGTTTCGTGTCCTGTCAGTGCTCACAGCTATCTGCACGTACACATGCGTACAACGTGCACCACTAACTCAACTACATCGAACCAAAGATAATCCAAATACGTACTCCATCTCTTATCTTTCGACTCTCCTACTTTCAGCGCGTGGCAGCGGTTGCGGCTCAGCTTGAGCTAGTGGGCAGTTCCGTGCACTTTCCTTTTCATTCTTCCTCACAGCAGCTGCTCATCAGCTCAGCTACTCGAACAGCGAAAAATATTATTGACAACTCGAAAAACACTTTTTCAGTAAAGAATACCTGTCCGAAAATTACGGCACCAGTAGCTTATTTTCACACTCCGTAACTCTCTGAATAAAGGAATGCTCCCGCATATTGCCAGCTTTTAATTTATTCATTGAACTAAAGTGAATTCCAAATGCCGTTCTTCGATTAAACCTCCCAAACCGGTACTTCTAATATCAGTCTAAACGCACTTTACTACCAGTTGTTTTTTAATCCACAGGTCACACTGGCCGGAGCACCTTATGTACCACAAGAAACCAACTGAAGGCGCGCGACCGGGGGACGTATTCCCATCTTCTTCTGCTGTAATACCCGCGTATGACATAAGAGGCGCGGCCTAAGAAGCGCCGTTTAGATCACGTGACTCCCTCGTCACTTTCTACCTCCGCGTACCCCGCTGAACCCCCCGGGGGTCAGCAGCGCCGGGCAAGCGCGGCGCGCATGCTTTACCAAGTGCGTCACTTTTCGCGGTCACGCAGACGCGCGCGCGAGCTTCTTTCGGCCGCTGACGCTCGTTGGGGCCGG
Source organism: Amblyomma americanum (assembly GCA_030143305.2). Taxonomy (NCBI): domain Eukaryota; kingdom Metazoa; phylum Arthropoda; class Arachnida; order Ixodida; family Ixodidae; genus Amblyomma; species Amblyomma americanum. The sequence continues at coordinate 36,447 of JARKHS020016680.1, forward strand.
CGAGTTGGTGGCCGCGCTTCTGACTGACGGCCAGCCTCATCCGGCCCACAGGGTCTGCCTGACGCTCAGCGCCCCGTTCGGCTTGTGACTCAGTCACTGGGTCTCTGGGTTTCCGGCTGAAAGACGTCGACGAAAGCGCCCAGTTTTTTCTCTCTCTCTCTCTCATTCTTTCTTCAACGAGTGGCAGAAGCGCTTGCTCGGACGCGCTGTGTGCGCTACAGCGCGGGGGAGTATATCTATATAACACCGCGGTTCAAGGCGGGATAATGAGAAGTGACCGCGCATAACGAAACAGCCCAGCGGGGGACCCGAGCGGTGCCTGCAATTTGCAAGCAGACGCTCGAATCTTGACCGCGGCTGGGATTTCATCGCGCACGTCGGTTGGGAAATGACTTCGCCGCGCGCCACGGAAATCTTCGCCTCCGCGAGGTGAATGCCAGCCGACGCTAGGGAAAAAAACCGAGGGAAAGCTTGCCGCGAGCGCGGTGTTTGGTTTTCTTGTAACTGTCAATCTCCGGGTGTTTGCAGCGTTTCGAGGCTTGTGGCACACTGTAAGGCGAGAAGTGACCTCCCTCAGAGCCGGCCAGTCATTCTTGACACTCTGTGTGCTGTGTGTGTGCGTGCGTGCGTGCATTAGTGCGTGCGCGTGTGCGGTTCTTCTCTTGCTTCCGAGAAGGCGTGAGCAAGAAGACCGTTTTACGCTTAATTAAACATTAAAAACGGCACATGCGATATAGCGGCTTCGAATCCAAAGGTTGTGCATTATCTGGTGCTTGTGAGCCCTCGAAACGTCATCCTTGTGCGTCCAGATCACCAGGCCAAAAGTTGTTACTATCTGCATCAGCCGCTGCGCAGGTCGTTCTGCTACGTCTGGTCAATCACATGCTCACGCACAGCTGCTCGTACTGAGCATTATCCCTGGCCGGTAAAATAGCACCTCGCTATGAGCAGTTTTCATGAAATCGGACCCATCGCTGCGGCGAAGAGAGATATGCGCGCGCGCAACCATTTCCTCCGCAGTGAGTGCTTCGTCGCCGCATAGTTCTCCTATAAAAATAAATGCTTTGAGAGCTCTGTTGGCTTGATATATGCACGCTGATGAAATAGAAGAGCCGCTAAGTGTCATTTCGTGCTTTTTTTTTTTGCTGCTTGGGAACAGGAAGCCTTCCTACAGTAGTGGAACGCTTGCAGGAGTATAAAAGCGCAGTTCTTGTCAGGCACTGAGCCTGTATTTATGGAAAAGATGATACGTAAATACGAGGCGCCATTTGTTAAGAAACTTAGGTGAGCACACATGACTAGCGGCCACATTTCAAGAGCGAATAGTTTTGTGCATGACTGTCTCTGTAATAAGAGACCTCAATACGGCATGCGTGTATAGTGATATGGTGACTTGTTAGCCACGGAAAGTGGGGCGAGGTGATATCATGATTTCATTCAAATACATTTCATTCTTTTATTTTTACTCCGTCACTGCCCCGTGTGCTCCCTGTGAGTGGAAGCAGTCATCATATCCAGCAATTCTGCACAAAAGCTTTTTGGAGCTGGAAACCATTTATGAACGCAATTTTTTCATATAATGTAAGATTTCTCTAGAATAATCAACGTATCCGCATATCACCCGACGGCAGTCTTGTATTCCTTTTTTTTCTATTCACGTTTTTGCTATCGTCAAAAGCGTTCCCCATTGGTTTTCTATGGCAGTCTTAACTGTTCGATGCGACCGATGGAAACATTTTAAAAGAAAGATTTTGCTATATATCAGAATAATTGACCATTAGCTTCAATGTTTCCATAAAAGTGTCTTACAATTTTAATAATAGTAATAATAATTGGTTATAGGGGGTGGGGGAGGAAATGGCGCAGTATCTGTCTCATATATCGTTGGACACCTGAACCAACGATACATGAGACAGATTTTCAAAATTTTTTCCCGAGAAAGCTGGATATGTTCAGACGGGCGGATGGTGAGAATCGAATAGAATCGGACAAATAGAATCGTGCCCAAGGTGTTCTAAACTAATCCGGATCCCTCCACATACCTATACCAATGCCATTCTTTCACCGCAATGCTTTAGTGCGATGTAAAATATTAACGTGCCGTCTTAACGTTTCTGCGTTCATTCAATGCAGCTTTTGTGCAAGCTGAATAGAGTGCAATAGCAAGCTGTTTTTGTAGCGTAAGCTACACTGGCCGAGGTTGAGCAGTTTCGCGTGGCTCCTGGAGAGCCGT
>JARKHS020016681.1:0-20000 GCA_030143305.2 Amblyomma americanum
CTGCTGCTGCTGCTGCTGCTGCTGCTGCTGCTGCTGCTGCTGCTGCTGCTGCTGCTGCTGCTGCTGCTGCTGCTGCTGCTGCTGCTGCTGCTGCTGCTGCTGCTGCTGCTGCTGCTGCTGCTGCTGCTGCTGCTGCTGCTGCTGCTGCTGCTGCTGCTGCTGCTGCTGCTGCTGCTGCTGCTGCTGCTGCTGCTGCTGCTGCTGCTGCTGCTGCTGCTGCTGCTGCTGCTGCTGCTGCTGCTGCTGCTGCTGCTGCTGCTGCTGCTGCTGCTGCTGCTGCTGCTGCTGCTGCTGCTGCTGCTGCTGCTGCTGCTGCTGCTGCTGCTGCTGCTGCTGCTGCTGCTGCTGCTGCTGCTGCTGCTGCTGCTGCTGCTGCTGCTGCTGCTGCTGCTGCTGCTGCTGCTGCTGCTGCTGCTGCTGCTGCTGCTGCTGCTGCTGCTGCTGCTGCTGCTGCTGCTGCTGCTGCTGCTGCTGCTGCTGCTGCTGCTGCTGCTGCTGCTGCTGCTGCTGCTGCTGCTGCTGCTGCTGCTGCTGCTGCTGCTGCTGCTGCTGCTGCTGCTGCTGCTGCTGCTGCTGCTGCTGCTGCTGCTGCTGCTGCTGCTGCTGCTGCTGCTGCTGCTGCTGCTGCTGCTGCTGCTGCTGCTGCTGCTGCTGCTGCTGCTGCTGCTGCTGCTGCTGCTGCTGCTGCTGCTGCTGCTGCTGCTGCTGCTGCTGCTGCTGCTGCTGCTGCTGCTGCTGCTGCTGCTGCTGCTGCTGCTGCTGCTGCTGCTGCTGCTGCTGCTGCTGCTGCTGCTGCTGCTGCTGCTGCTGCTGCTGCTGCTGCTGCTGCTGCTGCTGCTGCTGCTGCTGCTGCTGCTGCTGCTGCTGCTGCTGCTGCTGCTGCTGCTGCTGCTGCTGCTGCTGCTGCTGCTGCTGCTGCTGCTGCTGCTGCTGCTGCTGCTGCTGCTGCTGCTGCTGCTGCTGCTGCTGCTGCTGCTGCTGCTGCTGCTGCTGCTGCTGCTGCTGCTGCTGCTGCTGCTGCTGCTGCTGCTGCTGCTGCTGCTGCTGCTGCTGCTGCTGCTGCTGCTGCTGCTGCTGCTGCTGCTGCTGCTGCTGCTGCTGCTGCTGCTGCTGCTGCTGCTGCTGCTGCTGCTGCTGCTGCTGCTGCTGCTGCTGCTGCTGCTGCTGCTGCTGCTGCTGCTGCTGCTGCTGCTGCTGCTGCTGCTGCTGCTGCTGCTGCTGCTGCTGCTGCTGCTGCTGCTGCTGCTGCTGCTGCTGCTGCTGCTGCTGCTGCTGCTGCTGCTGCTGCTGCTGCTGCTGCTGCTGCTGCTGCTGCTGCTGCTGCTGCTGCTGCTGCTGCTGCTGCTGCTGCTGCTGCTGCTGCTGCTGCTGCTGCTGCTGCTGCTGCTGCTGCTGCTGCTGCTGCTGCTGCTGCTGCTGCTGCTGCTGCTGCTGCTGCTGCTGCTGCTGCTGCTGCTGCTGCTGCTGCTGCTGCTGCTGCTGCTGCTGCTGCTGCTGCTGCTGCTGCTGCTGCTGCTGCTGCTGCTGCTGCTGCTGCTGCTGCTGCTGCTGCTGCTGCTGCTGCTGCTGCTGCTGCTGCTGCTGCTGCTGCTGCTGCTGCTGCTGCTGCTGCTGCTGCTGCTGCTGCTGCTGCTGCTGCTGCTGCTGCTGCTGCTGCTGCTGCTGCTGCTGCTGCTGCTGCTGCTGCTGCTGCTGCTGCTGCTGCTGCTGCTGCTGCTGCTGCTGCTGCTGCTGCTGCTGCTGCTGCTGCTGCTGCTGCTGCTGCTGCTGCTGCTGCTGCTGCTGCTGCTGCTGCTGCTGCTGCTGCTGCTGCTGCTGCTGCTGCTGCTGCTGCTGCTGCTGCTGCTGCTGCTGCTGCTGCTGCTGCTGCTGCTGCTGCTGCTGCTGCTGCTGCTGCTGCTGCTGCTGCTGCTGCTGCTGCTGCTGCTGCTGCTGCTGCTGCTGCTGCTGCTGCTGCTGCTGCTGCTGCTGCTGCTGCTGCTGCTGCTGCTGCTGCTGCTGCTGCTGCTGCTGCTGCTGCTGCTGCTGCTGCTGCTGCTGCTGCTGCTGCTGCTGCTGCTGCTGCTGCTGCTGCTGCTGCTGCTGCTGCTGCTGCTGCTGCTGCTGCTGCTGCTGCTGCTGCTGCTGCTGCTGCTGCTGCTGCTGCTGCTGCTGCTGCTGCTGCTGCTGCTGCTGCTGCTGCTGCTGCTGCTGCTGCTGCTGCTGCTGCTGCTGCTGCTGCTGCTGCTGCTGCTGCTGCTGCTGCTGCTGCTGCTGCTGCTGCTGCTGCTGCTGCTGCTGCTGCTGCTGCTGCTGCTGCTGCTGCTGCTGCTGCTGCTGCTGCTGCTGCTGCTGCTGCTGCTGCTGCTGCTGCTGCTGCTGCTGCTGCTGCTGCTGCTGCTGCTGCTGCTGCTGCTGCTGCTGCTGCTGCTGCTGCTGCTGCTGCTGCTGCTGCTGCTGCTGCTGCTGCTGCTGCTGCTGCTGCTGCTGCTGCTGCTGCTGCTGCTGCTGCTGCTGCTGCTGCTGCTGCTGCTGCTGCTGCTGCTGCTGCTGCTGCTGCTGCTGCTGCTGCTGCTGCTGCTGCTGCTGCTGCTGCTGCTGCTGCTGCTGCTGCTGCTGCTGCTGCTGCTGCTGCTGCTGCTGCTGCTGCTGCTGCTGCTGCTGCTGCTGCTGCTGCTGCTGCTGCTGCTGCTGCTGCTGCTGCTGCTGCTGCTGCTGCTGCTGCTGCTGCTGCTGCTGCTGCTGCTGCTGCTGCTGCTGCTGCTGCTGCTGCTGCTGCTGCTGCTGCTGCTGCTGCTGCTGCTGCTGCTGCTGCTGCTGCTGCTGCTGCTGCTGCTGCTGCTGCTGCTGCTGCTGCTGCTGCTGCTGCTGCTGCTGCTGCTGCTGCTGCTGCTGCTGCTGCTGCTGCTGCTGCTGCTGCTGCTGCTGCTGCTGCTGCTGCTGCTGCTGCTGCTGCTGCTGCTGCTGCTGCTGCTGCTGCTGCTGCTGCTGCTGCTGCTGCTGCTGCTGCTGCTGCTGCTGCTGCTGCTGCTGCTGCTGCTGCTGCTGCTGCTGCTGCTGCTGCTGCTGCTGCTGCTGCTGCTGCTGCTGCTGCTGCTGCTGCTGCTGCTGCTGCTGCTGCTGCTGCTGCTGCTGCTGCTGCTGCTGCTGCTGCTGCTGCTGCTGCTGCTGCTGCTGCTGCTGCTGCTGCTGCTGCTGCTGCTGCTGCTGCTGCTGCTGCTGCTGCTGCTGCTGCTGCTGCTGCTGCTGCTGCTGCTGCTGCTGCTGCTGCTGCTGCTGCTGCTGCTGCTGCTGCTGCTGCTGCTGCTGCTGCTGCTGCTGCTGCTGCTGCTGCTGCTGCTGCTGCTGCTGCTGCTGCTGCTGCTGCTGCTGCTGCTGCTGCTGCTGCTGCTGCTGCTGCTGCTGCTGCTGCTGCTGCTGCTGCTGCTGCTGCTGCTGCTGCTGCTGCTGCTGCTGCTGCTGCTGCTGCTGCTGCTGCTGCTGCTGCTGCTGCTGCTGCTGCTGCTGCTGCTGCTGCTGCTGCTGCTGCTGCTGCTGCTGCTGCTGCTGCTGCTGCTGCTGCTGCTGCTGCTGCTGCTGCTGCTGCTGCTGCTGCTGCTGCTGCTGCTGCTGCTGCTGCTGCTGCTGCTGCTGCTGCTGCTGCTGCTGCTGCTGCTGCTGCTGCTGCTGCTGCTGCTGCTGCTGCTGCTGCTGCTGCTGCTGCTGCTGCTGCTGCTGCTGCTGCTGCTGCTGCTGCTGCTGCTGCTGCTGCTGCTGCTGCTGCTGCTGCTGCTGCTGCTGCTGCTGCTGCTGCTGCTGCTGCTGCTGCTGCTGCTGCTGCTGCTGCTGCTGCTGCTGCTGCTGCTGCTGCTGCTGCTGCTGCTGCTGCTGCTGCTGCTGCTGCTGCTGCTGCTGCTGCTGCTGCTGCTGCTGCTGCTGCTGCTGCTGCTGCTGCTGCTGCTGCTGCTGCTGCTGCTGCTGCTGCTGCTGCTGCTGCTGCTGCTGCTGCTGCTGCTGCTGCTGCTGCTGCTGCTGCTGCTGCTGCTGCTGCTGCTGCTGCTGCTGCTGCTGCTGCTGCTGCTGCTGCTGCTGCTGCTGCTGCTGCTGCTGCTGCTGCTGCTGCTGCTGCTGCTGCTGCTGCTGCTGCTGCTGCTGCTGCTGCTGCTGCTGCTGCTGCTGCTGCTGCTGCTGCTGCTGCTGCTGCTGCTGCTGCTGCTGCTGCTGCTGCTGCTGCTGCTGCTGCTGCTGCTGCTGCTGCTGCTGCTGCTGCTGCTGCTGCTGCTGCTGCTGCTGCTGCTGCTGCTGCTGCTGCTGCTGCTGCTGCTGCTGCTGCTGCTGCTGCTGCTGCTGCTGCTGCTGCTGCTGCTGCTGCTGCTGCTGCTGCTGCTGCTGCTGCTGCTGCTGCTGCTGCTGCTGCTGCTGCTGCTGCTGCTGCTGCTGCTGCTGCTGCTGCTGCTGCTGCTGCTGCTGCTGCTGCTGCTGCTGCTGCTGCTGCTGCTGCTGCTGCTGCTGCTGCTGCTGCTGCTGCTGCTGCTGCTGCTGCTGCTGCTGCTGCTGCTGCTGCTGCTGCTGCTGCTGCTGCTGCTGCTGCTGCTGCTGCTGCTGCTGCTGCTGCTGCTGCTGCTGCTGCTGCTGCTGCTGCTGCTGCTGCTGCTGCTGCTGCTGCTGCTGCTGCTGCTGCTGCTGCTGCTGCTGCTGCTGCTGCTGCTGCTGCTGCTGCTGCTGCTGCTGCTGCTGCTGCTGCTGCTGCTGCTGCTGCTGCTGCTGCTGCTGCTGCTGCTGCTGCTGCTGCTGCTGCTGCTGCTGCTGCTGCTGCTGCTGCTGCTGCTGCTGCTGCTGCTGCTGCTGCTGCTGCTGCTGCTGCTGCTGCTGCTGCTGCTGCTGCTGCTGCTGCTGCTGCTGCTGCTGCTGCTGCTGCTGCTGCTGCTGCTGCTGCTGCTGCTGCTGCTGCTGCTGCTGCTGCTGCTGCTGCTGCTGCTGCTGCTGCTGCTGCTGCTGCTGCTGCTGCTGCTGCTGCTGCTGCTGCTGCTGCTGGAGAGGCTCTACTACTCATGGAGGCTCTACTACTCAGCTCTGGTTCAGAGATCCAACTAGACGACGTCCGAAGCCGCCGCCAAGAGTCATGGCCGTGCGGGCAGCCTTAAAAACTCCCCTTTCTGTTGGACAGTGAAAGTTACGCAATAAAAAAAATTGTGTTCACCATTTTTAAAAATATCCCGGTGTATTCATGCTCAAAACGGAAAGTGAAGATGCATCTGTGATTGCCACCAAAATTGTAAGCACAAAAACTAAATGCAAGGCGCGCAGCAACGCAAGCACCGCACTTCGCTCAAATGCATCTCTGACAGATCGAAAGCCGAACGATCGATTTTGCGGGGAAACTTCATTAATTCGGCATTTATGGGCCCAAAAATGCCGAGTTAATGCTCTATAAATCGGCGGCGAGGATGTAAAGTTCCCTTCATGAGCCAGAACGCCGTGGCGTTTCTAGATATCAATGGTCACCGAACCGTTAGAACATGCAGCCAGAAAGAGGACTCCAAAATGCCTCGTTGCACTAGGTAGAAGCACCCGGCTAACAACCTTTTGCCCCTGGCGTTTTTTTGTTTTTTTCCTCCTTCTTAGCAGTCGGTTGCGACGGAAGGTGAACGGATGCCGCCTGGTGGATGGTTCAAACAAGTGCACTAGACGCAGTGCCATCCCCGGTTGCCCGTTTTAAAGCACGCTGATTTATGATCCCGGTCGCCGAAGCATCTCAGAGCAATGCATCATTGCTTCGGCATTGCCGTGGGAGGTACCGGGGAAAAAAGTCCCAGTCAAATCCTCTGAATCCAAGCCGCTCTTCATTGCACTTGCTTTCGCAAGATTTAGGAAAGCGCCCGCTTTTTCCCTTAGGCTTTCACGCGTATTTCGGCCCCGTATCCTCTGTATGACGGGCGATATGGTTCACGCCAAGTATCTTTGTTTTCTTAGAGTGGGGGGCGCCAAGCATTTTTAAACCCACGCCGTACACAGCACGGCTAAACCCGAGAAGACTTTCATCTTCGACCAGGAACTCTGGATGAACGCGCCACTTAATGCAGCGAAGATGAGAAATTGCGGAAATTCCAAGGTGTTCAAGGACGTCAGTGAGTGTGCACTGGGGCTTACGGTGGTGCACAGAATTATAGATTCGAAAGTGAGTCGCCTCGCATGCTACTGCTACGTTTCGAAGTGTGGAAAAGTGATGTTCATTCGTGCACTGGGGTTTTGGTTCAAATCAATGAACTCCACGTCTCCAGAAAAAATTCGGTGCGCCCCATTTCGGCAGGCCTCCTATCAGCAAGTTCCGCTAAGACACGCGAAATCTGTTCATTTCTAAAACAGTTATTTCTTATTGCATGAAATACAGAAGCAAATGTTATGCACAGCTCTAAACTACCCACGCAGAGGAGTACGGGTGATGTCCATTTCGGCGCATTGCTGACGCAAGCTGTACAAAAGTGGAAAGAGAGAAGAGGTGTAATACAGAAGCAAATGTTATGCACAACTCTAAACTACCCACGCAGAAGAGTACGGGTGATGTCCATTTCGGCGCATTGCTGACGCAAGCTGTACAAAATGGGAAAAAGAGAAGCGGTGTAATACAGAAGCAAATGTTATGCACAACTCTAAGCTCCCCACGCAGAGGAGTACGGGTGATGTCCATTTCGGCGCATTGTTGACGCAAGCTGTACAAAATGGGAAAAAGAGAAGAGGTGTAATACAGAAGCAAATGTTATGCACAACTCTAAGCTCCCCACGCAGACGAGTACGGGTGATGTCCATTTCGGCGCATTGCTGACGCAAGCTGTACAAAAGGGGAAAAAGAGAAGCGGTGTAATACAGAAGCAAATGTTATGCACAACTCTAAGCTCCCCACGCAGAGGAGTACGGGTGATGTCCATTTCGGCGCATTGCTGACGCAAGCTGTACAAAAGGGGAAAAAGAGAAGAGGTGTAATACAGAAGCAAATGTTATGCACAACTCTAAGCTCCCCACGCAGACGAGTACGGGTGATGTCCATTTCGGCGCATTGCTGACGCAAGCTGTACAAAAGGGGAAAAAGAGAAGAGGTGTAATACAGAAGCAAATGTTATGCACAACTCTAAGCTCCCCACGCAGACGAGTACGGGTGATGTCCATTTCGGCGCATTGCTGACGCAAGCTGTACAAAAGGGGAAAAAGAGAAGAGGCGTAGTAAGCGCTTCTAGGTTCTGAATGATGTTGCTTCCTGCGCCACGTGTCAATTTTGAGCTTGTTTAGGTTTCTTGGTGCAGGGGTAGCCAAGCGCATTTTTTTTTCAAAATAACGGCAAACGGCACGTAGTATGTATATTTTATGTCAGTCCTCTAGCAAATGCAGCTGCTCGACAACAAAAGCTGGTCAGAAACTGAAGTTACGATCTTCCAAGGATTCTGTAGGCTCTATACCTTGGGTTGCAACTTGGGTTTGGCTGAAACAAATAAAGAAGACCAGAGTGAACGTCCAAATAAATAGATCAGAATCTACTCAAATTCAAGTATTGTTTCCTTTCATATAGATAAGACAGCTCGATTCATCGCTTCCGCTGTAATCATGACTATATTCATTCTATAAATTTGGTTAATTCAAGAAAACCTTTAAAAATATATTACAATTTTTTTTTACCCGGAAACCCTCATCCTGCCATTATAGGAGCTGCCTAGAAGTGGAGAACCCCTGCCGAAATAGTGCATTGATTTAGTCGAGGAAGTATTTAAAAATAAATATTTAACTTGTATCTTCTAGTAATTTACTGAGAATTCAAGTGTTAAATTCAGTTGATCCCTACAGTTGATCCAGGATATATAGAAATATTGTTTTAATCGAACAGTCCGGACGTATGCCTTCCGCTACGATTAGAGAACACCTAAAATTATTAGGTTTTCGAGCTCATGTGGAGCATCCAGCTAATTTATGGTGTAATTTGTGCCGATATTAGATTATTGAACTCGCAGAGCATTTGTCAGTGTTGTCCCATAGTTTCACCCGTTGAACGAAACACGCTACACATCACCAACGCCTGAAAGCAAAAGCGAGCATAGCCTATTCTAAGTCAGCCTCTTCTGGATGCGATTCATATTCTTTTTAAAGCAGTCCTAGAACGCTCCACAACGATGGTCTATTTGCGTAGTTAGGCCAAATGCAAGTTAGGTGCGCTATCAGTTCGGTTTTTCACTTCGGTTCCGGTGTTCAGAACCAGTGTTCACGGATGACAGTTGTTCCGAAAGCAATAACGGGTTAATGTCCTGATATGCGGAGTTGGTCATTCTCAGCATTCATAGATCCCTGGAGTCTTCCTAGCACTTCTGGCACAGTGGTCCAGAGGTCAAGCGATGCGCCACTGCCCTTATATGGCAGGTGATGCCATCGGTGGGACTTGGGTCGCTTGGGTTCGATTACGATCCAGGCTGGCCTTCTTGAGAAGCACCTCTTGATAAAATGAGCTGCCGCCTAACACAGTGGGCACGTTGCCCACTGCACGGTGGGCAGGTGAGAAGCCTGCCACGAAATCAGCTTCAGACAAACAGCCAGACAAAGAAACCGACGAGCGCACAAAGCCCCAATGCGCTGAATGACCACTGTAAGTGCTAGCAAAGCGCAGATTTAAGCCACTGCAGCACAACGTGATACACTAAGCGAAAAGTGAAAAGGTACGCCCCGCAAAATTTGTCACACTCCAGAGACCCTGCAAGGCCTTACGCGCAGCAGTCGGTAAACACAGCGCAATAACAACAAAAGGCACGAGCTTCAAAGAGGGCTGACAGCTCGTCTGAGATAGCGAAGAACGTCGCCAGCCGGAATTTCTCTCGCAGAGGTGTGGTCCCGAGCAAGCCCTTTCACTCAGCACGAGCCACCGTGAGTTCAAAATTCGGCTGACAACACTTACGGATCCGAACGCTGAGTGCACACGGTGATCTTACGTACGTCTTTCGCTCTACACAGAGCGAGGAACCATTTGTCAGATAAAGCGTGACATGCTCCTTTTTTCCTTTCGTTGCTGCGCATGCGCGCGGTACGGTATATGTATACGCTGCGCGCAGCAATAAAGTTTTGTTGAAGCCAGGGCTTTGTGGTGCTTCCTTAATTATCCGTGTTTGTCTTTGCGCTGTGTTATTGTAAATCATTTCTGTCTTCCGCTTTTTTCTTTCTTTTTTTCGCAATTCCGGAGATAGAAATCGGGCATTTCGAGTTCCAGTTCGGGTACAAACCGTGTTCTGCAACAAAAATTTAAATAAATTGGTGCTTTCTTTTCCCGGAGGCTGGGGGGGGGGGGGGTCAGTTTTTTCCAGCGAAGATAGTTTCAGCGGTACATGCAACGCCCCTGTTATGTGCCCCTAATTTTTTGAAACAATATAAAAATTACACGTTTCCTCAATAAAGCGTTTGCCGAATCAGATATCTCTTTTTTTTCTTACCGGCTGCAGTTATTTCAATACCGATGCGCGGCACCTCGGCGTCTGTGCAAGATCTGCGTGTCTTGTTCATGCACTGAAAATTTAAAATATTCATTCAACAGCAAAACAGCCATTTGAAGCGCACGTCAGGCATGGCATGTCCGACATTCCCGGACGAAAATTTTGAAATTGGAATCTTGTAAGATACTCTTAACGAAGCATTGAAGGTAATGGTTCACTCCGCTAATATGTATCAAAATCTTTCTTTTGAAGTGTTTCCATCGATCGCATCGAATAGTTAAGACTACCGTATAGAAAACCAATGGGCAACCCTTCTGACGATAGCAAAAACGTGAATAGAAAAAAAATTTTAAGACGGCCGTCGGGTAATCTGCGAATATCTTGACTGATACAGAGAAATCTTGCATTATATGAAAAAAATTGCGTTCATAAATTGTTTCCCGCCCACAAATGCTTTTATCCAGAATTGCTGCATGTGGACAAACTATCTGCGTTTTCTCTGGCTCTGTCTCTCTCACAGCGTGTGGACAAGTTATAGGCGCCCGGGCAGTACCTCTCTGCTGTCTTATTCTCAAAAATACTTTATTTATTATTTTATTTATTTTATTTAGGACATACTGCAGGACATACTGCATAGGACATACTACTTATTTCGAACTTACCTTAAAGTTAACCGAAGCCTTTGGTAAGAAGTTCAAAGTTCAACAAAGATTAAAACAAGGATTTAGTGAGAACAGTAGGAGACATCCTCGAGTTCCATATGAGGGCTTGTGATTTGTGCGCAGGAAAATTAGTTTTTGAAGGCGCGTTGCCGGGTAAAGGTCGGGTTATACTCAGTTCTTCTCAAACCTTCTCGGGGTGTAACAATGGGGTGGAACCGTTTTTTTTTTTGCCTTAAAACTAAGAACCCTCTGCATATGCTGCCAGCGCCACATACGATGAAGCGCTCAAACACTGGCGGGCAGAGGTTCCGTTTATTGCTCGAACGAGCTGAGAAGGCAACGAAATATTTTTAAAATCTTCCTTAGGCAAGGTTTGTGGTGCATTTCCGAAACCATAAAAAAAAATAAACAGCACAACAGAGTCCGCTGGCTCCTTTTTCTAACCCTAACATAAAGCAAGTTCCCCGCGACATAGCTTGTTTAAGAAAACAAACTCAGAGAGTACAGTCCTTAAGAAAGCCACCATTAACAACAACGCCGGTACTCTTTGTAATTAAAAACGAAGAGCACTTACAACACACTGAAGTGTGTCTTGTGGCCATAACGTTCTGTAAACTTCATCTTCCTCTTTCTTTAATTACACTGCCCACTTAAAATCGTTGTTACTTTTCGTATTACTGCGTGTCATACTCCTCAGACGGGCTGTAGGAGATTCGAGGCTCTGCCAGTCTGTTAATTATTTCCTGCAGTAACAAGTCCGCGCAACATAGGATGAACGCGGAAGAGCCAGACAGGACGACGCGCTACTTACTTTATTTGTTTTTGCAAGCACACGCGTGGATTAAGCGGTGTGTGTTCCGGCAAAAGAACCCCGCAGACAGTTCAGTTCTCAAACAAGACCCATTAGTATCGTCTGTTCAGAAGAGGATAGCGGAAGCACGCTGATTCTTTTTTTTTCTTCGTCACCACTTCATTAATGAAGGCTCGTTTGTCCTTCTTAGCGATCTCTTTATCCAGTGCTCCTAAGCGCTGGGCAGTATTATTTTTATTTATTTCTTTTGAGTGCCCACTCTAAGTTATGTCCAGAGTTCCTGCTATCTATATTATTCTTGCACTGGGCCACAACAACCTGCAGAGCGTGTTTAATGATGCATAAGACGCATTAAGCCCGTTCCATTCGCCACGCGTGTACGCCCTAAATATGCAACCACTGCTTCCGCTCTCTATCTTGGCCTCAGCTCTAAGTTTCTGTCTATTCGCTCTTGCGACAGCGCTCAGCTCCTGCTTCACCTGGGTTCGGCAGAAAGCCTTTAGTCGCGAGCACACGTGCCTTAAAGATAATTGGTTTCTTGGGGAAAGGAAATGGCGCAGTATCAACTCATATATCATTGGACACCTGAACCGCGCCATAAGGGAAGGGATAAAAAGATTAGGTGCGCTTTACAAGCACAAAAAACCCAAAATGTTTTTCAGGAAATAACTGTACTTGTTAGCACGGTGCATATAAGGTTCCGCCCATTCCGAAACTCAAGATCAGCATCGCTAAGAAAGAAGCTGGAGAAAGCTGCCGCGAATAAAAGATACAAATGGGGTGGGCAGGAAGTGTTTCAGAACGACAACAAATGATATAAAAATTGCCGAGCACACTTAGGCTCCGCCTTAAGATATGAAGCGATAGCGTTAATAGCTAGCTCCATTCAGCGGCATGAGGTCCTCTTCGCGTATCACTTCCCACACACACGCACACTGTCGAAGAAGGCACACAAGGCCTCCTTTAAAACAAGCGCGTCTGACTCGGGATGCATGGGGCACGGGTTCGATTCCCATCGCAACCCAATCTCCTTCTCAGTGCAGTTAATTTACTTAACATTCCTACATGTCCTAGTTTCTTTTGTGAAATGTTCCGATCTTATATTCACTACTTATGTGGTCTTTTAATCACTTTTTAAATCCGCCGCTCCACGAGTGACCACTACTTTTTTCGACCTAATCGCATTTTCTCAGATGTTTATGCTCTCTATTATCATGGGAGTTTTCCAAGCAACCAGGTTCGGCGTCCAATTTCCCTCGTTAGAAATGAGTACATAAATCTCGATGCCTTACTGTTGTCAACATAGCGGCTGATCTTTAGTCAGCCTTTTCAGCAGACTCAACCAAAGACACGCAACATTGAACAGCAGAGTTGATACTGGATAGCTAAAATTATAAATTCAAGCAATCAAAACACGGAGTTTAGTAGCACGTAACAAAGTTCTTGATTGAGGCTTAACAGCATCGTGAGCACTTTTTTATTTACCAGAAAGCATTTCTTCTTGTCAATTAATGGGGAACTCCAGTAGGACACACCACCTCCTTCTGCGACATCAATCGATGTGTAGGTACTGGAAAACAAACTTTTCCCAGAAAGGGCGATAGGCGGATTCAGGTTGATAAGAAGTGGGTAAGAACGGCCGTTTCTAATCCTCAGAGGAAAACTAAAATAGAAGACGACATTTCACGCATATTCTTCTGTGATACCGATATATTATTTAGTTTTTTCAATTGTACTGCAAGCAAAGCTTCTTCCCAACTCTTCCAAAGCAATGAACGGACAGCAAATGTGGTACTTTCATAACAAAGAATAATTTTCTGACCTGTGGGAAGGTTCCATTTATTTTTCTGAAAGTGACATTTAACATTCAGCAATAATAAAGTAAGCAGACGGCAGTCATAGGCTTGGCAGCGCTTCGTAGCAGGCTCGCCCGCCAGCACCAGCACCATCCGCCCGGCTGCCGGAAGGTAGATACATACATACATACATACATACGTGTGTGTGTGTGTGTGTGTGTGTGTGTGTGTGTGTGTGTGTGTGTGTGTGTGTGTGTGTGTGTGTGTGTGTGTGTGTGTGTGTGTGTGTGTGTGTGTGTGTGTGTGTGTGTGTGTGTGTGTGTGTGTGTGTGTGTGTGTGTGTGTGTGTGTGTGTGTGTGTGTGTGTGTGTGTGTGTGTGTGTGTGTGTGTGTGTGTGTGTGTGTGTGTGTGTGTGTGTGTGTGTGTGTGTGTGTGTGTGTGTGTGTGTGTGTGTGTGTGTGTGTGTGTGTGTGTGTGTGTGTGTGTGTGTGTGTGTGTGTGTGTGTGTGTGTGTGTGTGTGTGTGTGTGTGTGTGTGTGTGTGTGTGTGTGTGTGTGTGTGTGTGTGTGTGTGTGTGTGTGTGTGTGTGTGTGTGTGTGTGTGTGTGTGTGTGTGTGTGTGTGTGTGTGTGTGTGTGTGTGTGTGTGTGTGTGTGTGTGTGTGTGTGTGTGTGTGTGTGTGTGTGTGTGTGTGTGTGTGTGTGTGTGTGTGTGTGTGTGTGTGTGTGTGTGTGTGTGTGTGTGTGTGTGTGTGTGTGTGTGTGTGTGTGTGTGTGTGTGTGTGTGTGTGTGTGTGTGTGTGTGTGTGTGTGTGTGTGTGTGTGTGTGTGTGTGTGTGTGTGTGTGTGTGTGTGTGTGTGTGTGTGTGTGTGTGTGTGTGTGTGTGTGTGTGTGTGTGTGTGTGTGTGTGTGTGTGTGTGTGTGTGTGTGTGTGTGTGTGTGTGTGTGTGTGTGTGTGTGTGTGTGTGTGTGTGTGTGTGTGTGTGTGTGTGTGTGTGTGTGTGTGTGTGTGTGTGTGTGTGTGTGTGTGTGTGTGTGTGTGTGTGTGTGTGTGTGTGTGTGTGTGTGTGTGTGTGTGTGTGTGTGTGTGTGTGTGTGTGTGTGTGTGTGTGTGTGTGTGTGTGTGTGTGTGTGTGTGTGTGTGTGTGTGTGTGTGTGTGTGTGTGTGTGTGTGTGTGTGTGTGTGTGTGTGTGTGTGTGTGTGTGTGTGTGTGTGTGTGTGTGTGTGTGTGTGTGTGTGTGTGTGTGTGTGTGTGGAGTTTTTTGAAGGCTGAAAAGAGCTAGGCACACCCAAAAACAATACTTACGTGGTAAAAGAACAAAACGATAATGCCATTGAAAGATTTAGAGGTGACGACGTCCACGAATTACACACTAAACCGTATACTAACCTACTGGGTCCAACCAAATCGGGCGCTGGAAAATAGAAAACTCAGCTCAAAACCTTTGCAACCGATGAAAGGAGAGAATAGCGATAAAGTGTAAAGTGACGGAAGAGAGATATTGATACCAGAAACCTTGAGATCATTTATGAAGAATATCTCGGAACCTCAAGTGTGCTGGAGACACAGAACAATGCTGTCATAGCATATAATTCCAAAAAGCGGTGTACGAAAAACCTGAGAAATTACAGAGCGGACAGCTTGCTGCCTGTCATCTGGAAAATATTTTCAGATATAGCAGATAAAAGAATCAAATACGGCGTCTCAGCAGTCTAGTGTCCTGACATAGGAATCGACAATAGATGATATTTGTGCCGTCCGACAGGTGTGAGGGAAAAGTGCATGATAAACTAAGTCCCATAGATGCCCTCCATGTGAGAAAATGCAATTCATTATGTTGTAACAGTACACATGCAGGCGTTTCGTCCCTGAGACATAAATAAAGCACATTCAAATACACTAAGAAAGAGATGTGTACTGCACATCGAATATACCGCCCTACAAAAATGAGAAAAATACTGGACAGAACAAGTGGCGGAAAGAGATGTATAATACCTCCGTTCTTATTTGTTGCATTTCTTGAAGGATAATTTAGGTGCTTGTATTCGGAAGAACTGAGAATAAGAGTTAGATGTGGTAAAGTTAAAAATCATCAGTTCCCTGAAGACGTTGTCCTCACAAGCAACTCAAGGGACGAATAACAGCGAATGATGGAAGCTACAGCAATAAGCTTAAACGAACATTAAAAAAAATTAAATAATAATCACCAGTCTCGTGAATAAAGATCAGCTGTGGAAGCTAGTATTGGTTTTATTCGTGTAATGCCCGCATTATTTTTTCTTCCGAATTCTGCCCGGCTGAGGGCCTCATACTTGTCAGGCCTTCATGCATGATAGCGGCACCATGGCTGCAGCATGGCTGCGGCACCAGCACACAATAATTCGGCTGTTGGTGACCGGAAGCAAACACGTTTATTCACTCTTCCTCACCGCTTTCGCTCTCATTGCTGTCCGATGACCTCAGACCATCAGCGCACTACCGGAGGTGGTCATCTTCCGTGCCGTCCATGGCGTGAGAAGTGCCGATCGCCTTAGAGCTCTTCGAGATCACGTGGGCTGAGAACGAGCTCCACGCGTTCAAAATCGACGTGCAGGCTTGAAAAAGATGTGCCCCCTCGATTTGCCCATTCGACGTCATTTCATAATGCAGTGTTCTAGCATGTTGCAAGTACGCAGTAATGTGTTAAGGATGTACATAATAGCTAGAAATTTTAAGGTGGAACTCCTGTATAAAAATGCATGTAAATAATTTTTCGGTTCGACTTGTGAAGTATGTAGATGCTCTGTTTTCTGTGTATAGGTCTTCTGCTATAGCATAGGTTTTCTTAAATATATGTCTGCATACCTGAGTATGTCTTTTGCGGTGTATGCGCATGTAATTATTTTCTATTTTTACGTGTAATGCTACAAATGCCAAAATAATGGCGACATTTTTGAACTGTGTATGCGAATATATATATATATATATATATATATATATATATACATACAGAGACAAAGTTAAGGAAATGAGGGGCTCGTTTGATAAACTTATGAAGGGAGCCAACAGTCACCGAAGCCAGGGTGCATGGGGGAATTTTTAATTTTTTTTTAATGTTTAGTACTGCTCAGTGCGATAATAATAATACTTCGATTAATCTATCCCTTAAAGAAAATTACTTATAAAGCAGCAGAAAAAACAGCCATGCCGCCGGTGGGATCCGAACCCACGATCTCCGAATATCGCGTCCGGTGCTCTGGTGGCGCTGGTGAACACTCTCAAGGTTCGCTTACACCCAATAAGCATAAATACCCACGACAGCAGCAGACTGGACAGCCGTCGCCGTAGCTCAGTTGGTAAGAGCACCGGACGCGATATTCAGAGGTCGTGGCTTCGGATCCCACCGGCGGCATGGTTGTTTTTTCTGCTGCTTTATAAGTAATTTTCTTTAAGCGATAGATTAATCGAAGTATTATTATTATCCCACTGAGCAGTACTAAACATTAAAAAAAAATTAAACATTCCCCTATGCACCTTGGCTTCGGTGACTCTTGGCTCCCTTCAAATATATATATATATATATAAGCCTGCCCTGACGAAGGGAATACCATTCCCGAAACTGTTGGCACAATAAACCTTTAAAACGAACAGTCGCGTTTGTCGTAATACTGTACTTACACTTGTAAACTGGCGCATTGGAACCCCTACAGAATACAATATATATATATATATATATATATATATATATATATATATATATATATATATATATATATATATATATATATATATATATGAAGGAAGCCAGCAATCACAGAAACCAAGTTTTTTTATTTGTAGTGCCAATGAATGGGTGAATAATACTGCGATTTATATATATATTATATATATATATATATATATATATATATATATATATATATATATATATATATATATATATATATATATGTTATTGCTGAAAATTTTATTTTCAAATTTTCATATTTTTCATATATATTCAAAATATCACGAATGTAAAAGACCTGCTTGCTATTTCTGATTATATTATGGTGCAATAAGGCCCGTTTTTTCCGTCAGTAGTTTTGCCTTGAGTACGTTTTTATAATTTTTGTCCTTCCATAGACGCTTCTCACTGCGTTCATTTCCCGCCCATTCTAAATTATTATTAACTTCCTGACAATTTAAGGTGGCATATTCTACGGTTATATGTGTTACCGCATATTATTATCAGCAATGGACGGAGTGTGATTTAACATGACGCCATCAAGACTGCTCAAACGGCAGTTAACCGCGCCCACAACCGTGCGATGAAGCACTAAAGGTTTCACTCGAATTCAGAGTAGCGCAGTCCACGCCTTCACAAGATTTGAAGATATATTGGTTGACAAGAAAATGGACTTTTACTAGTCAAGCACCGCACGGAGGATACAGCGGTGGTGGTGGTGGTGGTGGTGAAAACATTTATTACGGATGAATAGGAGGTATGTTTGGATCAGCCCGTAAGGGACCGATCCGTACAAGCACTAGGTGGAGGTCCCTAGTATGGGACCCCAGTGGCGGTTGCCGCCGCCCGGGCCAAATCGCATTGACGTATTCCAGGAGGGACTGGTATGCCAAGTCGGGCAGGTTCGTCAAAAGCTTGACGGTGACCTTATCCCGTCCTGGCGCAGTGCCCCGTTTCATTTTGGCGAGAGCCGCCCGCAGATAATGGAGCTGGAAAGGTTGATCCAGCTCCGTGTTCTCTCTGCCTGCATAAGAGTACGCAGATCCACGGGGGTCTTGGGCTGTACACAGATACTGGTCCCGAAGTTTCTGTGCCAGTTGAGTCGTGTTGCCAGGAAAATGGTGCATGGCTCGCTGCAAATGTTTTTGTGTTTCGGTTCGTGTTTGGGTTGGGTCGAGTAGGGCTCGAAAGAGACGCCAAGTGTTTCGGCTGGACATTTGTCGCGCGGCCGTTTTGCATCTATCTACCCAGTTGGAGTCGGCGAGTTGGGCCGCGTACTCTGCCGCTTTCTGGGTAAGCTCGGCAATTCGAGCTTTAAGCTTTCTGTTGTGTTTCTGGCGTCGCCAACGGCGGACGAGGCTGCGACGGGCTTCCCAGAGGTGTAGAAGGTGGTTATCCACGTCCGTGACCGCCTCTGAGAGCTGGATGTGTGTTTCATGCGAGGAAAGGTGTGCCAGCAGCTGTTGGGACCATGCTGTGTAGCCTTGCGCGGAAATGGGTGTATTATCAAGTGAGTTAAAATTTTGCCTGAATTTCGTCCAATCTGGGATATGGGCTTGTGTTCTGGGACGCTTGAGGGGGCGTGTGCGTAGTGTAGTGTTAATGATGCAGTGGTCGCTACCGAGGGTCTCCTCGGTGTTGAGCCAGTCTGCGTGTTGTATGTTGCGAGTGAAGGTTAAGTCCGGACACGTACCCGTGTCACGGAATTTCCTAGCCGGGTTGGGTGGACAGGGTCCGTGTGGAGGGTGAGGCCCAACGTGGACGCAAGCTCCGCCAGCTTACGCCCGCGTGACTCCTCCTTGCGATACCCCCATTACTGACTGGGAGCGTTAAAGTCGCCCACAATAAGCAGGGGATCGCGGCCCGCTACTCTTAGCGCGCGGCTAAAGAGGTCCGCAAAAGTCACTCGCTTTAGTTTGGGAGAGCAGTACACGTTGAGTATATGCAACGGTGGGTCCCTGCGGCGGACTGGTAGGAGGGTCACCATTACATAAGAGTACTCTAGTGGGAGGTCGAGATCCACTAGATTTGCTGTGTAGTCTTTGTGGACAAGAAGACAAGACGCGGGATCCTGTTGGAACGTCGTGTAATTTGAAATTGTGGCGCCCAGGCCTGGCTCTTGGAGGGCAACCACGGCTGGTAAGTACTCGAAATTTTCAAGGTAGAGGCGGAAATTGGCCCGCTTAGTGCGGTCCTTAAAGCCTCTACAGTTCCACTGTGTTATTGAAGTTGACATGACCGAATTGGAGATGGCGGAATTCCTTTGATTAAGGTGTCTCGCCATGATTTAAAATTCTTGGGGGGGAGGAGGAGGGATTGGCTGCCTCAGAGCCAGCTACTTGCGCCATCAAGGGGGTGATGACGGAAGGAGCGGGGCAGTTGTTCTGATTGTCCGAATCAATAATCAGACGGGTGAATTTTGAAGGGCGGGATACGTCCCTAATGGGTCCCGTCCGACGGAGGAGGCGGGGGTTGTCCGAGATGTGTTTTGAGACCACCGCGGGGACGGCAGATTTGACCTTTGTCAAGATCTGGTCCATGGCGGTCTCGATCATATATCGCAATTTAGAGGTTAAGCGCTCCTCCATCGCAGAGATGGCTGTCACGAGGGCAGGCGAGATCTCCGCGTTGCTCTCCATTGCGTCCGAGTTCTGCGGGCTCGGTGCGGCGGACGCCAATTTTGATTCTAAATTTTGAATTTTGTTGAGCAAAAGCTCATTCTGTGCCCGGAGCACGTCTATCTGTTTTTTGTATTCCGCGTCGAGTGCGGAGACGGTTACGGGGGAGGGTGAGGGATGGGAGGAAGAGGAGGCGATCTCAGCCCAGCTGCTCACCTGTTTGTGGTGTTGAGGCGCTGATGCCCGGGCGTCGGCAGCGCCAATTGTCTTGAGGGCCGGGAAGTGGCCAGTGTCTCTGCCGCTGGGCGGTGGAGGCGCCGTCTTCTTCCCGGGCGCTGGTTTCACCGACGGTGAAGAAGGTGACGATGTCTTGTGGTCGGTGCCGTGAGCACCACGCGGCGTTCCGCCACCGGCACCTGGTTTTGAATGACTTGGCTGCTTGCCAGGTCGCTGGTTTTTTGGCACCTCTGGGCGCTTAGCCTTGGGGCCATGCACCTTGAGCTGCCGGAATTTTCCCGTGCAGTCGCGGGAGTTGGTAGCGTGGGCTTGCGCACAGACTGCACAGGACAGACTGCATTCATGCTGCGCCTTGACTCCGTCGACGGTCGGCGCCGTTTGGCCACACAGGCCGCACTTTTCATCCGGGCAGGGGCAGGTGTCTGCTCGGTGGCCCACAGTGCCGCACCGCACGCAGGCCGGAATGGTTCTCTTGTACGGACGCACAAGGGTCACCTCAGAGTTGTAATGCACATATCGCGGCACCACTTTTCCCACGAAGGTGAGCGACGCGACGTCGGATTTGCCAAGCTTGCGGATATCGGCAAGCTCTCCAGCACGCCACTGGATCTTGTTTTGGAGGGACTCACTGGTCTCGTGCTTGGCCAACGGTGATGACGCCGCGGCACACGTCTCCAGTGAGTTTCAACTGGCCGTACATGGAGAGCTGGCCCTTCGGTGATGTTAGTTGAAAATCCCGCAGAAGCTTGTCC
>JARKHS020016681.1:25000-31741 GCA_030143305.2 Amblyomma americanum
AAGGTAATGCAGTGGTGCGAAAAGTGGCAAATGGTGATAAACTCTGACAAAACTGTTTCTATGTCAGTCTGAAACAAAAAACTGAGGCTGCAGTTCCCATATGCTTTTGATGCCACTATCCTTCAAAACGTTACTCGCTACAAATACTTAGGCGTAATCATTTCTTCCGATCTTAGCATGAATGCGCCCACAAAATACATAGCTAAAAAGCTCTTAATAAACTGTTCCATATCAAACGCACCCCATCGCATTTTATCAGCTAAACAAGACAGCTTTCTTACCTCAGCCTTATCAGACCGGTCCTCGAATATGCCACATAGTGTGCTTCCCACATGCCAATAAAAAATTCATACAGTTGAAATAGTATTAAAAAACAAAAAGCTGTCCGTTTTATAACCGCTGCAAGTGCGCGGATTCACCAACCAAGCTCCTTTTTCGCGGGGGCCTCGTTACCTTCGGGGTCCGTGTGGAGGCTTAGCGGTTAAAGTTCGTTTACTTGGTTCTTTACAATTCGCTTGAGTTGAACGCCACCGCTTTCGTTAAGTACTGCCGCTTCGGATCGACACAACAAAAACCTGCCTTTATACAAAAAAAATTATCAGTTAACAAGAATACTTTTGATGGAGGGGAAAATCTAGAGGCCCGTGTACTGTGCGATGTCAATGCACATAAAGAACTCCGGGTAGTAAAAATTTCCGGAGCCCTTCACTTCGGCGTCCCTAACTGCGTGAGTCGCTTTGGGACGTTAAACATCCATAAACCATAAACATTTAGCTTTTCGTTTTTTTCACAAGCTGTGCGGGAATGGAACCGTTTCAACCCTGCTATTACTGCCCAGTCTACACTAGAATGATTCACATATAATTTAGAAGTTGTGACCGCTACTTCGCTTTTGTTTAGCAGCACCTTCTGTGAACATCTGTGATGACCAATGTGTTTTTCAATGTATTGTTAGCGCCTGAGTTTCATTGCTTTTGGTTTTTATTGCCATATGCTCCCATTGTACTCGTCTATATGTAACTATATGTGCCTACTCCTGTAATAATCCCCATCGGGATTGAGAGCATTCTGAAATAAATTAATAAAATAATTCAAAACGGTGGATTACGAGTGTGTTCATAAATACGAATAGTGTACCACATGAAGCACACCACTCATTTCCGCAGCAAAATGATCCGCATCCTCGGCATGTGGCTGCAGGGTAGTAGGAAATGCGACCACACGATTTCCCTACTCAAGAAATCAACAGAAAGTGTCAGCAGAATGATAAGCAGAGTCTCTCAAAGAAGACATGGGATGAAAGAAGAAGACACCCTAAGATTGGTCAACAGCCTCATAGTAAGCAGAGTTACGTACTCGATTCCCTTCCACGCAAGGACCAAAACGTCTAATGAAGAAACCGAAACCATTCTAAGGAAAGCATACAAGACAGCATTACACCTATCAAGAAACACACCCAAAGAAAAGCTCATGCAGCTTGGCGTCAACAACACCTTCCTAGAAATAGTGGAAGCGCAACGAAAATCGCAAATTAAAAGGCTAGGAGAGACCTACACTGGAAGAGCACTGCTCGACAGAATAGGCTGCGAATACATCGACACAAAGCGGTACGAAAACATGCCTACCGAAATAAGGAAAACATTTTATGTCAGACCCATTCCAAAGAACATGGACCCCAGGCTCCACGAAGGCAGAAGGAAGGCCAGGGCAGAACACATTGAAAGAACACTAGCGGGGAAGGATAACACCTTCTACACGGACGCAAGCGCTATGGAAGTAGCGAGCGGCAGAAGCAAATACATAGGTACGGCAGTGGTAGTAAACAAAGATGGGGAACTAACCTCCGGGGCATCCACGGAAATCTGGAGTATAACGGACGCCGAGGAGTTAGCCGTAGCGCTGGCGGCAGCAAAAGGATATAGGGAGAACAAATCATTGAATATTCTCACGGACTCAAAAGAGACCTGTCGGAATTATACGAAGGGCAGAATTAGCAAAGCTGCTCATAAGGTGCTCAGAGTCAGAGAGCATAACAGTCCAACATAATTTAATCTGGATACCTGCGCACGAGGGCATCAGGGGCAATGAGGCGGCGGATGGTCTAGCTCGAGCTTTTTGTTTCCGAGTCGGACAGCAGCAGGAGAGCCGTGGTCTGAGCGCCATGATCCTCGGGGCCAGCTATTCAGAACTACTCCAACATCACAGAGGGGTGAGATATAAATATCCGCCCCCGCATAAAGCACTAACAAAGGAGGAGGCAACAGATTGGCGTATATAACAAACAGGTTCCTTCCCCAACATCTTTATATACAACAAGATGTTCCCAACGCAATATAGGGGCACATGCCCGTGGTGCGGGGCCACACCCACACTATTTCACATAACATGGGAATGCGAACGAAACAACGCATTCCGAGAACACAAACCCCCGAGTGCGGAGCACTGGGAGAGCCGGCTCGTCAGCTGCGAGCTCGCCGTCCAGAAGAGGATGGTAGAGCACGCAAGGGATGCAGCCAAACTCAGTGGAGCCCTGGACTGAGGGACCACCCTTTGCTGAAGAAGCCTTCCCTGCAGCGCAGCGTGAAGACAGCGACACGCGAAGAAAGCAAGAAGACTTCTGATCGCCTAAATACTTATGATTCAATAAAAGTTTTCCTATCCTATCCTATCCGCAGTAACACATACAGTTGATTTAATGGAACCTTTCGCCCGGTACCGCAGATTCAAGAGGCTGCACTATTTTCCTGTGTAAGCGTCAAATTTTGTGCGTTGAGATTCGTGCGTCGGGTGCGTTCAGAGAGAGCTGCCAGCCTTCTCTGGGAGCAGTGAGCAGATTCGATGGCATCCACTGCAATGCGATTCCGCAAGAAAAGCAAACAAAATGTGTGTACTATCATGATATAACCACCAGAAGCATGGCATTACAGTCCATGTCAAATGTTTGAAGATTTACCACAAGCAAGAGGTAGTTGATTAGGCTAGTGCCCTACATAGTAGGAAAGCTCGGAAATGGTTTTCAGAAAAAATCTTTTCTTTATTAAAATCATGATTCTCTGTTGTGAAGCGAAGCAAACATTTTGAGGGGTGTTAAACTCTTACTGGAGAATTTCCCAAAGAGATCATAACATGGCATTCAAGGCTTTGTATTAGAGGTGGCCTTCCTGCTCTGGTGTCATGAATACCGGCGGCTGCGAGCCATCCTTCAACGAAGGCACTTGAAAATAATAATAATAATAATAATAATAATAATAATAATAATAATAATAATAATAATAACTGGTTTTGGGGGGAAAGGAAATGACGCAGTAACTGATGCACATATCTCGGCGGACACCTGAACCGTGCCGTAAGGGAAGGAATAAAGGAGGGAGTGAAAGAAGAAAGAGAGAAATAGGTGCCGTAGTGGAGGGCTCCGGAATAATTTCGACCACCTGGGGATCTTTAACGTGCACTGACATCGCACAGCACACGGGCGCCTTAGCGTTTTTCCTCCATAAAAACGCAGCCGCCGCGGTCGGCTTCGAACCCGGGAGCTCCGAATCAGTAACTTGAAAATTTGCAGCGCACGAAGTTCGGAAGCCCACAACAAGCAGTCAGCAGGCATTAACGAACGTTCCACGCCTTTCCGACATGGAATCGCGCGAGTGGTCGCAAACCTCGAAGCTGAGGGACTCGGCGGCATCCGTTGTGTGACGCTCGTGGTTCTTCCCTCGTAACTGCCACGCGCGCTTCTCGGAAAGTCCGCGCCCACCGAGCCAGCGGCGACGACCGCCACGGGCGCTCTACTGCGGGGAAGTCTTCGCGAAACTGCAGTCCACCTAACCACTGCCTGTCAATCTGCCCCCCTCCCCCCTACCCCCTCTATCTCGCCGCTCCTGTAGTCAGCATGGCGTCTTGTGGGTTGCGACGCCACGAACACGACGCACAATGTTGGATCACCTCTCCCGCTCATCCCCGAGGCCTACGCAGCGCGAACAAATAGGCGCCCTTCTGAATAATGCCCTCTTATCTGTTTTTTTCCTAATTTTTTTTCTCATGCCCACAGGCTGCCTCAGAGTTGAGGCACCGGTAGTCCTTGCCTGTAGTCACGCTGCGGTTGTAGGCGTTAGTGGAGCAGATATCACAGTGCGCCAGACACCGCGTTACTTTTTTTGCAGGTAGTTAAGCGAAGGCTCCGCATTTTCTACTTCGTTACAGGGCATGGCCGTACAGTGTCCCCGAAACTGGGCTTAAAACAAAACAAAAATTCAGAGGGCATTTTGTTGACCTAAAGAACGGTGAGGCGAAAGCCTTTAGCGCAGTGTTGCTGCTTGTGTCACTGATGTGTGTTTAAGATTTTTATTAAAGACTGACTACAAAGAGCATTTAGGCGGCATCCTTCCTGATCAGCGTTCCGGAGGCGTCTTGATTGGGACGCGACAGCGGGTTGCAGCGTTACCAAGGGGTCCACGGAAGCCCGCTAGGCGCGACGCCTTGCCCGTTGTGCAAATTAAGGGAAGGAAATCACGCCTGTCTCACATAACCGCGTGGACATCCGAACCGCGCCGTAAGGGAAGGAAAATGAAAATTGGTTTTACTCATACTAAGGACTATGACTATAACTATAACTAATGATTTTGGTTATGACCAATGATTATGACTAATGAGTAATAGTTTTGGTTATGACTAATGACTATGACTAATGACTTTGGTCATGTCTATTTAGTGATATGTGGTTGAAGAGCGTGACATCGGACGGACAGGTGTCATGGCCACGGGTATGAGCCATTAAAGGCGTTCGCCTTAAAAACGTTCTCATCGCAGCGTCTGCGCCTTCTGCAGATGCGGTGACCTGAAACAGGCCACCGAGGCAAGCGCTATCGTCGCTGCATAAAGCTCACCCACACCCGCCCCTTGTTATCCTCTGAGACTCATGCAGTCTTTTAAGAAAAGAGCTATCGAAAGACCCTGCTATCAGCCAACGTGCTACCCCAGCTGTCTTTCATCTCCCTACATAAAGGACCTCCCTTCAGGCTTACCTCTACGCACCCATTGACACGCTCCCTTAATGGCTTCCGGGCCATCGCTGCCTGGGAGAGAACACTCGAGTGCGAGGGCTCTCTCGCGGTGAGTGTGAACCGGGCTCAGCTTCTCTCTGGCAGGATCTCTTCTGCCTGGTTTAGCGCGCAAAGCAGACTTCAGAGCACATCGGTCTCCTCTGCGCTTGATCCGCTCTGGCACCTTTCTTACCTCTTCCTCAACCCCCGCCTGCCTCTCACGCGTGGACGCCTGTGTTTCCCGACAAGCCTGTATACGTCCTTCCCCACTGTCCTGAGAGGCTCGCAAATGCTTTTACGGAGCCTTTACACACTGCCCGGACACCATTTTCTCTCTTGCCGCAGCGGCCTGCTGAGAAGGCTGCTCACCAGCCATGATCTGGATATGCACATCACCCGCTAAAGGCAGTCAACACGTACGAAAAAAAGGGCTTCTGCCAGCTGGGTATTCTGCTGTGACCGCCTCTCGCTCTTCAACACAGAGGTCTTGTGCCTCTACCTTGTATCGAGGGAAAAAAAACAGGCGTGGACTGCACTTTAACAGTGCTTGCTATAAATTATTAAATGGCCTCTGAAAAGGGGTGTTCGACGTCCTCTATAAAATGGTTTCATTAAGCAGAATACAGGCCACCGAGCATTCATGCCATGTACGAGACTTCAAAAGCCACAGGATAGTTTGCACTACATTTTTAAAAATTGGAGGTCGCTTAAGCTTCGCCTTTACGAGTGGAACGCGACAGCGTGTTGCAGCACTTCCAGGGAGTCCACGGAACGCCATCGCCCGTTCGGCGCGACGTCTTGCCCGTTAGACAAATCGCTCTGCTACGTACCTACCGTGAAACGGACGCGCGGAGCGGCAAACCACGTACAAGCGCTGCCAGGCGCCTTGACGAAGCGCGCGGGACTCAAGTTGCCGTCGTAGTTCGTCGGCACATCGTTCTCGACAAACCCGATGCCACGAACGCCAGCATAGCTTCGGCGACGAACGAACGGGCAGCAAGCCGCAAACTTCGTGGTGAACGCGCTTTGAATGTGCGCTGCGTTGTTCGCCGCTCACCCCGTGATATCTGCGTCCCCGCACAGCCCCACTGCGCCCGAACGAGACGAGCGGGAGGCGCTGCAGTCGCGCGTCATCTGTTGGGGCAGTGGCGTACATTGCGAGGAGGAGGAGGGCGAGGAGGAGGAGGAATTTTTCGCTCACGGCCGACACCGGCGACACTCGCTTTTCTGCGACACGAGCTCCTTAACGCTTTCGCGTTAAAAATTCCGCTGCCGCACCTCGCGGCAACCAGCGGTGTCGAGTTATCGCGAGAAACCTGGCACATAACGCCATATCGTGCAAGTGACGTCAGCAGCTGGTGTTATCATTGATTCGCTTTCCGCGGCCGCTATGGAGGGTCAGGTAGCTCCGCCGCCGGGGAATTTCCGAGCGCGCCAGCAGCTGGCAGAGGGGCCGAGTGGTCGGGGTGGTGGTGATGGTGGTGGTTGTTGCTATGAAGGGGGTGGGGGAGGGGGATACTGGTCCCGACGTATATTGGCCCTTTGGGCATCACTCTTCGGGACCAGGGGAGGGCGATTTGGGATGTTGGGGAGGGAGGCAGAGGGGTTGGGCGGGGCACCGTCTCTGTCCGTAGGGGCACTGTCGACACGCCGCGTAATCCAATAATAATAATAATAATAATAATATTAATAATAATATTAACAA